>SNQJ01S0050115.1:3545-32724 GCA_010110895.2 Picea sitchensis
GTCATATTGTCACAACCCTCCCCCTCTCAACAACAGGCCCAATTGGTCATTCATGACCAACCTTCCCCCTCCAATACATCCTATGTCTTAATGTGTACAGGTGATTCAAAGAAGAATGACATCACACTTACCACTTGAGCCAACGATTATTCTTCCTCCAAAGAGAAGGTTGATGCAATACCTCCTTCGTTGGTCCAACCATCTCCCACGACTCCACCTACCAATAGTCCTCTTCATCTCAAACAACCAAGCCTAGATATCGTCCTTCTCCCTCCTCCAAAGGGTGTTGTTTGAAAATCGACTTTCAATCCTCATGCACATGTTGCCCAGAACTACAGTATTGTCAAAGATCTGGCCCAAGCACCATCCACAATGTCAACCCTCGAATTCCTTCAGAGTTGTCCTATACAACGGAAGGAACTATTGAAAGATATTGGTGGAATTGACCCTATGGATACAAATTTAATAATTTTTGACTTGGAAGAACACATTCCAAGGTTACCCCCTCAACTCGCATTCCAAATACAAGTTATTGTCCCCGACAAAAACATTTGTAGAATAGTTATTAATGAGGGTGCCTCGACGTGTGTCATGTCTATTACCTGCTGGAAATCCATCGGCTCTCCTCCTTTGACTGAATCCCACAACAAACTCAAAGCCTTCAATGGCTCTGGTTTTAATCCTTACTGTGTCCTCCCTTCGTTTCCTATTACGTTAGAAGGAAAAATGGTCAACGTTGAAGTGGAGGTCTTCGACTCTCCCCTCGATTACAACCTTCTACTTGGTCGTAGCTGGATCAATTCCATGCAAGTAGTTGTGTCCACTCTTTTCTGTGTTGTGTGTTTCCCACATCAAGGAAAAGTAGTTACCGTAGACCAATTGGCCTTCTTTCACTCTGATGCACGTACCGGCAATGTACCTTTCATTGTAAAAACCCCCCCTGGATATGAGAACGTTGGTGTGGGTCTTCTTAAAGATTCCTCTTTGATGGGTACTTTCCCCATTCCACCACCTGATGTTCCACATCTGTTTGTTGCCTCGATCAACATGATCTCCACCTCTGTCCATGGAACCCCTACGTCTTACGACCCGTGGATGATACCCAACCCCGACGACCATCTTCATTATGGCAACAAAATGCCTTTGATTCTGGTCGAATCTTCTTACCAAGCCATTCAATCGGCAACCCCTTCTACACCCTCTCTTGGTAATTTATCTTTGGATCCATTCCACATCATTTTTCCTACAGAAAAGATGATTATGTTTGTTATGTCCATGGAAGATACCCCTTGGGATGATGGACATCATCATTCCATCCTCTTCCTAGAACAACACACCATTGAGGGTCACCAACGAATCTCAACTCCGTCAACCATTGTCGTCATTTCTACCGTTCCTGAGTCTACACATGATATGTTCTACGAAGGGAACTTAAGTAATATCTCACCCACCATCCCCCTCGACATATCCATCAAACCTGGAGTTGTTGAAAATGTGCATATCAGAGCTTCGTGTTCCCATGACGAAGTTGTCACCTACAAGTCTCTTTTCCAAGAATTTCATGACGTCTTCGCATGGAGATATGAAGAAATGTCGGGGATTGACCCCGACATTGTGGTACATGAGATTAAGACATACCTGGGCACTAAACCCGTCCGGAAATGACTTCATCTGGTCCACCCACGTAAAGCAGCCGCTATCAAGCTTGAAGTTGAGAAACTTCTCAAAGCTAGATTTATTTACCCTGTGGCTCTAACTGACTGGGTTTCCAATCTTGTTTCGATTGACAAGAAACAAGGCACAATCCGCGTGTGCGTTGATTATAGGGACATTAACAAAGTTTGTCCTAAAGACAACTTTCCTACCCCCTTCGTTGACCAGATCATCGATGATTGTGCCAGAAGTGAAATATTCTCTCTGATGGATGGTTTCTCTGGATATAATCAAATCAATATCATACCCGCGGACCAACACAAGACCGCTTTTATTTGTCCTTGGAGCACTTTCGCCTACCGGAAACTTTCATTCGGTTTAAAGAATGTTGGCACAACTTTTCAACGTGCTATGGCTTATGCCTTTCATGATGTAAATCACATAGTGCAGCCATATCTCAATGACTTACCCACTCATTCCATGCGCCGTGTAGATCATCCAATACACCTCCGCACCATTTTTCTTCAATGTCGGTTTTACCACATACGCTTGAATCCCCACAAATGTGTTTTTTGTGTAGAATCCAACCAACTTATGGGCTTTATTGTTTCATGTCAAGGGATCAGGGTAGATCCTCTGAAGGTCAAGGTGATTCTCAATCTTCCTCCTCCTTCCTCACTTCGCCAGTTACAAAGTTTGCAAGGGAAGGAAAACTTTCTCTGTCGTTTCATCCCGAACTATGTTGAGCTAACTCTTGGATTTATGAGACTTCTCAAGAAAGGTTCTGAGTTCGTATGGGATACCACTGACAACAAATATTTCGAAGCTTTGAAACTATCTTTGACACGTACCCCACTACTCTTCCCACCTGATTACAGTTGGGATTATTTCCTTTACCTCGCAGCCTCAGACTATACCATCGCTATGGTTCTTGTCCAGGAGGATGATTATCATGATGAACATGTCATATATTACTTGAGTCGGAGTCTCACAACTACTGAAACCAAGTATTTACATGTTGAAAAACTGGCCTTGGCAACTGTCCAAGCTGTTCAACGTTTCTGGCACTATATCCTTTCTCGCAAGACTACGGTAATTTCTAACTGCAAACCTATGTAGCACATTCTTACACACCAATTGCTAGGGGGGAAATACTCCAAATGGATCGTAATACTCCAGGAGTTTGAATTATAATTCGAACACGCTAAGTCCAAGAAATCCTTGGTGTTTTTCAAGTTGATATGCGACCTTCCCTGCTCTAAGACGGAAAATGTAGCAGCATATTCATTACCCCATGAATCCCTTTTCCTAATTAGTTCCGATGACCTTTGGTACGGAGATATCATCATATATATCCAAACCCAGACTTTTCGGCCCAATTTTTCTAACACTGACCACCGTCGAATATGCTACCAAGACCGTCAGTATATTATCCTCGGTGACACTCTTTTTCGTCGTGGGATTGACTCCATTTTTTTACGCTGCCTCACATTTGACGAAGCTGAGAAAGCCCTAAATGAATGCCATTATGGAGCCTGTGGTGGTCACATGTCTGGGTATGCTACTGCCTAGAAGATCTTACGAGCAGGGTATTTTTGGCCTTCTTTATTCAACTATTGTATAATTGTCGTCCAAAAATGCCACGCTTGCCAAACCTACAACAATAAAATATGATCACACCCTGCTCCTCTACACCCTATGGTCTCCGTTGGTCCTTTTGTGAAATGGGGTATCGATTTCAGGACATGTCATCCTCACTCGACCGGGGGGCATGGATACATTATTGTAGCTGTAGATTATTTTACGAAATGGGTCGAGGCGATGCCAACATTCGACAATACCGGAAGGACTCAAGCATTTTATAAATTCAATCACATCATTGCTTGGTTTGGTGTTCCTCAAGCTATCATTACTGACCACAGTAGCCACTTTAGAAACTTCATGATGTTTGAACTCACTGAAAATTTGGGTCTTCGCCATGACAACTCAACACCCTATTACCCACAAGCCAATGGCCAAGTCGAAACAATAAACAAAATCCTCATTGCCATGCTTCGATGAATGATAGGGATTCACAAAATGAGTTGGCACATGATGTTGTTCTCAGCATTGTGGGCTTACCAGACATCCGTTAAGTCTACTACCGGGTTTACACCATTCCAGTTAGTCTATGGTCCAGAAGCCATCTTGTTGATTGAATGTGAGATACCCTCCCTAAAACTAGTCGTCAAACCTCTCCCAAACACTTCTGCCGAAGAAGAACGTCTGTTGTATCTCATGCAATTAGACGAAACCCATTACGATGCCACCCTAGTTATAGAAGCCCATAAGAAACGCGTCAAATCCCAATACGAAAAACATGTCAAGCCACGCATTTTCTCCAAAGGCAATCTGGTTCTCCTTTACGAACAAGATCGGGATATGCTAGGAGCCAAAAAATTTGAAGCTATGTGGTGAGGTCCTTATATCGTTAGACAAGTTTTGGAGAAAGGAGCTTACGAGTTAGTGGACTACGACGGTATCCCTTTGAGTGAACCCATAAATAGGTTGTACTTAAAGAAGTACTATGCTTAAGATCACATGTGCATGAGTGCTTGTATTTTATTGTATCATACTTTTTGTGTGTTACTTTAGTATGCTTTTTTGTTATTTGGTCTCTGCCCTCGACCACTTATCTTGCGTTGTGATTGGTTTCCAGATGTCGGAGTCTTCGCCACCCCACATTGGCTTCGCCGATGGAGCTATCTGTAGTACTCACAACCTTGCTTCTGCTACATGGGCAATTTACGCCCCTACAAACGAACTTATCAGTCTACAAGGTGTGTGCCTCGGTCGTGCGACCAATAATATTGCAGAATATAGCGTCGTCATTGAATTGTTGATTGATGTTATTTCGCTTGATATCCGCCACCTGGTTATACGACTCGATTCGAAGCTAGTAGTACTACAATTAAGTAACGCCTATGCTATCTGAAGTCCTACTTTATTACAGGTATATTTACGAATTCGCCTCTTGGAACATTATTTTGATTAAATCGAATATCAACACATTCCTAGATGTTGAAATACATTGACTGATGCATTAGCTAACTATGTGTTAGACAGACATTTGGGGAATTTATAAACCAATCACACATCACATGTATAACACAACACAAAATAGTCGGTAGAAGCCGTATATATGTATATAACGATCAAAATTTTTTACAAAAAGTTTATGTCCAAGGATCAAAATCTCAAAATACGAAGCCCATAGCTTCTACAAAGTAGCGTCATGGATGACGCTCATGATAACACACAACTGCTCGAGCTACCCTATGAAGCAGTCGATTGAGAGACTCGAACACGCCCATAGTATGGCATTGTTAATGTCTCGAAATATCCCCAATAGCAATATCTGGGACATCCGCAGTCAACCCCTTCAAGTTCTATTCCACTGCCTCATAGTCTTCGGCATCCCATATCACCACTGGAGCCACTTCTCCTCGCCTTTGAATGGGAGACGTTTCTGGAGGTCGATACGGCCCCACATCTGTGTCATCAAAAAGAAATTTTTGGATTAGTTCTTGGATAAACATAAAAACATTTCATATGATAAAGTTTGCAAAAACATTTAAAAATAACAAAATGTGTACTTCTTACCTAAGTCACCCCACTGAGAATCCTCGGGCAGGGCCAAATCCAGATCCCCTCGAAAATCCAAACCAGCATATGCATAGTCGTCGATCATCAGCATCTAGGGCCTCAACCAGTCAAAAAATGAATCATTATACTTGATTATAGGCCCTGCTACGTGTCGGGCCATGAGGTTGCACCAGCTCATCATCCTCAGATCCTGTGGAGCCGATAAACCCCAATCAACCTGTAGTCGCAGCAGTGGGACCCTCTCAAGGAAGAATGACACCAAAAGTGATATGTACCCAAACTACTTCAAGTCACTCTTTCTGCACTTCGTCAATTGTCTCTTCATACTGCGGAGAACTGCATACAACCAATTGAAGACTCGAGGCTCTGTGCACTCTATGGCGTATTGGAAATAGCTTTGGAGAGCCATGTGCGGAGCTGCGCTCCCAGCCATGCATGCAATAGTAAACAAGATGGTTTGTAGGGTCATATCTTGGACCCCCCAAATGGATACCTTACCCTTGCTTCTTTCTGCCTCGGGATCACAATATCGGTGACAATACTCACTCATAGGGATTCCACCGCCTCTACCTCCGGTCAAAGTAGAATGGTATCCACGCCATGACAACCCCGTTATAAAATAGATATCCTCGATATCTAGGGTCAGCATATGGACTCCCACATTAAATAATTATTGATCCACGTCCCACATGTGGACCAGGTATTCCAAAATCCTGAAAAAATTCAAGATCCCACAGTCCCAGAGGGAAGTCACTGTACCTGGGTCATTCTCGACAATGGCATCATCCTCCTCATGTTATCTTTCTCTCCATTCCAACATTTTGATGGTCAAACACCTGCAAAATATCCATGAGAGGGAAGTCAACAACTTGTTTTAAACTCTTGCATGATTTTTATTGAGCAAAACCTTACTTTAAAATCCATTTTTCAACCCCCGCAAGTGAGCCTTTTGCATAGTGCGAGATTCTCGCAGGTGCCCTAAAGGCCACCTGCAATAATCTTAGATACTCACAGGTCCCGCATGGACCACCTGCGAGAATTCTTGGGCGCATGTTCCAACCCTAAAATGGACTCAAAACCCAAAAAATTGCCAATAAAAACCAAAAATAAACCATGGAAAAGTTAGAGAATCAAGAGATTACCTCGTTGGCTGAAACAATTTGCCGAATGATCGCTTGTGCCTCCCGCAATCGAGCAAATAAATTTGGGGGGAAATGAGCTATGTTGGACAAGTTTTTTGGCAAAATCACAATGAAATGGTAAAAAGCCCTTTTTACCCATATTTATTCACTTTTTACTATTCTTTTTTTATTTTTATATTATTTTTATTACTTTGTTTATAAAACCTAATACCCTAATAGCCTTGTGAGTGTGGTTTTTTGCAGATATCACAACTTCGAAGTCCGAACGAGGGGGTACGGGTGTTTTTTCTTTTGTCACATGTACGACTACTTTTTTAGGGTTTTTTAGAAAAAACCTCGAGCTCAGTCTTCGTTCATTCTCGTGCTCGAAAATATATGAGAATGTAACCGAGTATAATTTTTCTCGTCTTTACGTACTCGTCATGGTAACACGAAAACGACAAATGTAAAGGAGTATCATTTAATCTCTTTTCACTCTCCATAAAAAAGAAAAGATTGTCGAGCGATGTTGTTCTTTTCATGCTCGTTAAAGTATTTGAAAAAAACGTTCGACGGGCGATAGTTTATCACTTTTTCGGTCTCATCGAACTCTTTTGCAAAAAAGGAACTGGGAGAGTTCTCTTTAAGTGTTTTTCAGACTCTCAAAACATGAAAAACCCCCGAATTTTCTATCCTTGGACTCGTTAAACAAACATCGAAAGACCCGCAATGGGAGCGAACCACTCCTTCCTATGGTTCATTAAATATACTTCGAGGGACTCATCCCAAGGATGAGCTTACATCAACAAGCATATGTTATCCTCCTCAAGCTTGTGTAAAAATAAAGAGGTACTCACCAGAAATGGTGGGGGAAATTTTGGGAAAGGGATGTGTTTTCATATTCATATTAATGGCAGAAAGCGTCGCTCTTGAACATGACACCCCCTATTTGTCATTTGAATCAGGGTTGGGAAATCCATTTGTCTCTCGTTCGACTTGCTACAAGGTCATATCTTGGGGTTTCTTTGAGTTAGTGTTGCTAAGTCCTTAGTCGTGTTGTTCATATGTTCAAGAGAAGTTCACATGAGCCCTCTATTGAGTAGGTCATCTGCAGTTGTCCATTCTTACTATGTTAGCCTTCCCTGTGTCTATTTCGACCTGTATTCATACTTTGTTTCATTCTCAAAATCTGTTACTTATTTCGTGTCATTGATGGAGGATACATAAAGGCCCTCCTGTGACGAGTCTTGTTCCATCGACTCCTACTCATTATCCAGAAATGAGACTTAGAAATCATTTAGTACCTTGGAACCTGCATGCCTTAATGGTAGGTCTCTTCACTTTCGACAGGGGTTTCACATCATTGATCCCTGATTGAGAGATTTCGCTAAGTGCTCGACTTCATCTCATGCATTCACATTCGTTCGGATTGTACTTTGGTACCTTGGGAATCATTGACATCAATGATGATGTCCCTCGCACTTGTTAACGGTTTTCATCAATGGTCAATAATCAAGTGGTTTCTACCATGTTCGACTTCAACACATGTAATCACATGGCTAGATTCATACTTTCAGGTGATGATATTGAAGACCCTGGGTCTCATATTTTTTATCCAGGCTACGATGGAGTATGTATGATTTATATTGGCACATAGATCCACTTTGTATGTCATGTGGTTATGTCGTCTTAATTCAAGTCTTCTCGCATAGATCCACAGTGTATTCCTGGTGGCTATGTAGCATTTTTACGGCATAGATACACGGTGTATGATTGGTGGCCATGACCTATGTTTATGATTCCATTCATTTGTGATCTGAGCATGGGAATGCCTACCTCAGAACTGGTATTATATTCTGCATATGCTTGGTTGTTTACAGGTTTCTGATTAAGTGCGCTCCTTGTTTCTGACACACACACGCATTTTACAAAGTATTTTGGTTGTCACAAGTTTCAGCCTCATACTTTGGGGGGCATTCTATTACACATGATTTTGGTCACTCTGGTGATGTCTCTACAAGTGATGTATTCAGGCTCCCACAAGGACTTTTTTCCTGAGAAAAGTGACTGTTGTCTTCTTCCAAAAAACACATTTTTAAGATGAGTTCGCAGGCTGCCTATATTAATGGGTGCGAAAATCCTTCATTCTCGCAGGCAACCCAAATTTAGGGTGTGAACCTATTTCAAGGCTTGGAAAAGAGAAGAGGTCACGAAGGTTCTAGAAGGGAATCTTCTAGAAAATGAGTTGGCATTCGCATGGTTGGCATCCTACTGACTTCTCAGATTTAGTGGGATCATCCTCATCCATTTAACCATCTCTACTTCTCCTATATATTGAAAGGTTTTTCATGGAAAAGGTTAAGCAAGATTGAATGAAGAATTGTGTGAAGAAATCTGCTTGGATAGAAGCTTGAAGACTCTATTTGGTCTATCAAGTTGTATTGGATCTTCTTCATGCAAGTGTAGAGAAAGTGTGTGTGTTGGAACCAAGGGTCACTAAAAGGAATCTTGTGACATCAAAGTGATCCGGTTGTATCTTCTACTTTCATTTAATATAATACAACGGCATGTCCCTTTCCCATAAAATCACTCATATTTTATTGCATAACTCCTTAATCATATGTATAGGTTGACATTGAATATACTTTGCTATCTTCACTTTGGTTGGTTTGTGTTGTCTTGGACCTGATTTCACAAGAGCACCGGAGCGAAGCGGGAACAACAGAGACCTGAGGAAGCGATATAAAGGTATGTCACTCATTCCTTCTTATTAGTAGATTCAATGACTACAACTTAGGGAAAGAGTCACGTCCTATCCTGTTTTGTTCTAGATCCGTGTGGATCTAGGGAGATCTGTTAGTGTCCGCACCTACCGATTTATCCGATAATAGGGAGTCAAATCTCCCACTATATATGTTTCCCCAAATTCATCATTTCCCCGAGTTCTCCCTCAAGTGCCAGGCGCACTATCTTCTTGATCAAAGAGCTATTGTTTCATCCTCCAGAGAGAGCATGTTCACTATCACACCCGAAGCCATTGACCAAATGATGCAAATAACCAGATCCAAATCCTTCTCTCCTTTTACCATTGAGATCCTAACCGAAATGTATCAAAAGTTGTCTTTTCCCCAGAGAGCGTAGATTTTTGAAATTTTCCTCCCTAAGAGTGCCCCATTACCCAAAGAAAATCCCTCGTATCAATCATCGATTTTATCTATAAAAGGAAATCAAATTATTTCCTCCCTTTGTAGCCTACTTGGATACTAATCGGACGAGTGGGTAGATGAGCCAATATTGGGTTATCTATCTATCTTCTCTACCAAGGAAAGCTCCACAGTGCAGTTTGACTACAGTAGTTTTCTGGCCGAGAATATTCACGAGCAACTGTTCAAATTTCCCACGGAAGGCATGTTCCGGTATTCTTCAATACTAGCATACTTGTTCGTATTTTTCTAGATAGACAAATTCTTGTTTCCCATGCAACAGCTAGATCAAAATGGCAAACCACAACCAGTCACATCCCGAACATCACTGCTGAGAAGGAACTCACCAGATTTCACCTTCAATTAGTTCATAGATCAGTTCTACCATCCAGTGGTAAGTATGCTCAGCGACCGACGAGAACCAAAGATAAATGAAGAAATCCAATGAATTTTACACCTCTCAGACCTCGCCAATACCAGAGACTAGTACCTGTACCAGAACCACACAGAGATTAGAATTTATGGATGCGAGTTGGCTCCCTACAAATTGCCTAGATATTTTCCTGTGCATATATTCACCCTGGAATATATTAGACAAATGAATAGCTTAGATGATATTAATTTTGTATCCTTCAAGAAGAAACAACAATTGAGGATCAAGGGACAGATAGTACCTTTCATCTATAACAGTCGAGCTGCAGGGGCAATGGCCGATAAACTTTTTAAGGAGATGAAGTTCAGCATCAGTTTCACGTGGCACTATGATCCTTGTGGCATTATCGCAAAAACCAGTCTAAAAAATAAAATCTCTCCATATACTCATGTTCCCAAACCTGAAATTGAGAAGTTCATGAATCAAGCAGAGTGGGAAATGAACACTTTGGAAGACTCAGAACAATAGCCTCCCTCAACCAATGTTTCAAAAACCATTACTCCATAGGTACCAGTAGAAAAGAGGCCCAGAAAAGAAGTCTCCCCGTCAGTCACTGAAGTCTCAACAGAGGATTTTCGGGTTTACAAGAAAAATCCCAAGATCATCCATACCCCTGATAGATCTAGGGGAGAAGAGACTCAATCTACTATAGTAGTAGAGGGAGAAAATTCACCACTATTCTCAAGCAGTCAGTAAATGATGTCTACCTCTTCATCAAAGAAGTAGACTGACACCACCTTAACCTCTCAGCCATCACAAGGATCTGCAGGACTAAGTATTTTTGAAAAATATAATCTGATTAAGAAAAAGAATGAGATGTTGACCAGCAGCACCTATGCTCAATTTTGGAAACAAACATCAACTACACAGCATAGACTGCTCTCCACCTTTGATACTAAAAATGGGAGAATGCATATGGTCTTGTTTCATGCATAGGTGCCTCAATCAAAGGAATTTTTTTATTACAAAAGGTCAACTTTCGAGTTTGATGTCGCAGAGGTACATCCAGCTGACTAGATGGACTTGCACAGACAAACCGGAGAAATGATTTTCTCAACATTGGCAAACACTTCCACAATTGTTGCAAAGTTGTAGGTTTCTCTGAACAATGTTCAAACTCCACTAAAGTTGGAAAAAGTGTCATCTTTTGCAAAGGAAAACAAGATCAAATCTTTAGAAGAGATAGTACTTAAAATTGGGTACGACCCCTCTAATGTGAAATTAGTTGAAGAACTGCTAAAGATAAAGAATGCCGACATAGCATCCTTGAGGAAACAATTAAAATTTCCAGCTATAGAAGACTCACAGGCCAAAGAGATGGCCAAGATAGAAGGCCAAAAGGAAGAAATGATAAAGTTAATCATGGAACAGAACGCACAGATAAAGGAGATGGAAGCAGAGTTGGAAAGGTTGGTAAAGGAAAAGGAACAGAGAGAGCCCATGGAAGTCATTCCACTTAGTGTAGTCCCCCTCACAGGAGTTAGCACAGCGATAGCATCAACAGCTGCCACAGCAGAACTTCCATCAGCTGCCCCAGTGACAGTTCTAGAGACATCTGAAGCTCTAGCAAAATCAATGGAGGAGATGACCTTACAAGGAACAGAAATGAAAAAACTGAATTGAGAAATAGAAAATCTCCAGAAACTTAAATCCTCTTTCAAGGCAAGTCACAATATTGAGAGGCACACATCAGAAAAAATTAAGCAGGAAATATAGCAGCTGCAAAAGCAAAAAGTTGTGGGAAAAACACTAGCAGAAGCCAAAGAGAACATTTGGATGGATATCTCAAAATCCATGGCTAAAATTTGGCCACTTGTGCAGATCATGTTTGAGCAGCATGAACTAGTGTTTAGGAGCAGGCTGGCCATTGACCGGATAAAGGGAGAGTTGGGAGAAATTCCCACATAAGCAAATGAAATCATCAGGTTTCTGAATTCGAAGACCAAGGAGGAGTTGGAAAGTCTGGAAATCGAGGATAGGACAGAGACTATCCTCGAGGTTAAGAAAGTTTTGACCAAGAGAGGATTAATGTTCCAATTGGAGAAGAGAGCCCAGAACATGGATATCGGAGTTCAGAGATTCTTCAGTAATATTGATGCTTTGCAGAAGAAAGGCCTTCCCAGTTTACTGTTTTTAAATGATAAACTGGTGACTTTGTCAGACTACAAGGAAAATATTTCCATGGTGGCAAAGGATAGTTCAAAGTTTTCAGGAATACAGGGTAGCATAATAGGCAAGGAATTTTTAGAGACTCTGCAGTTGGACCTCAATATCCAACATGAAATCAAGTATATTTTCATCACCAAGCCAACTTTCGCCAAATATACATAAATGGATGAAGTCTATAGAAGGTTACTAAAAGTCATCATTCCCAGTCAAAAGAGATGGGAGGATTTGTGCACTCTGATCGAGTAAGGGATGAGGTGTACAATCCAAGTCAGCACACAGAACAGTCAAAGTCAAGTTGATGACTCGCCAACAACCTTCCCCAAAATCAGCATGGAGAATCCGACAGATCATCAACAATTCCTATAATTTTGTATTTTGTTATCTAGATTAGTTAGCTTTGGATTCTACCACGTCCTGATCATTAATGATAGGATCGTTTGTAATTTTTCTTATAAATACTTCAATTTTCGAAGTACCGAGGGTTGATCTTTACACCCAAGCAAGTTGTAAGCACTGTAATCTTTCTCAAGAGATCTACCAGTAATAAAAAGGATGTTTCACATGATTCTTGCATGTTAACTATTGGTGATTTGTACTACTCTTCGTTGAATGGTTTTTTTGTCTTCGTAATCACTTTTGCTTCCTATATATGATCATTTAAAAGGAGTTAAAGTTGCAGAATTTATCTTTGTATACTCTGTTTATGGCTTTTAAAGATCTAAATGTTTGTCTTATGATGTTATGATAAAGAAATTCTTAAATGCTTCTTTATTGTAATTGATTATCTCATCTTTTCTGCTATCCATCATTTTAATTCTAAAGGATCCAACTGTTGCATTACCCTGCCCTGTGAAAAGACCTAATAAAAATTGTTCTTTGGTCTCAAACTTTATAAAACAGACCCCATAGCCCAATGGATGCGTAAACAATATTTCATCCATTTTATAAACAAACAACACAGTCTTATTTATTTAACTAGCCTAATATCTGAAACCTGAAACATAGTTAAATCTTACAGAGAGATCCCTCTCTGAAACTGGCAAGGCTAGATCCCAATTTCAAAGTGGTTGGGTAAAGTTACCTCTGATAAATTTCTTCTACCTCCTGACAAGATCTAGGAATTTACAGAGCGTTAACACCTCTAATATGTTTCAACTGTGGAAAAATTAAACACTTTGCCAATAAATTTCCCCATCCTAAGTAGGAGGAAAGTGATGATGAAAGAACCTTCAAAAATCAGAAGAAAAGAAACATTAATAATAAAAATAAGTTCTACAAGAAAATGAAAACGTTCTTTACCCAAGAAGACAGTAGCTCATTAGAAGAAAATGAAGAAGATGAACCAGAGATTCTATTTATGGGAATAAAAGCTCAAAATGATAAACATTTAGAAGATGGATAACAAATGAACTTCAAAGAACAAATCCTTGGTGTAATTAAAGAACTAAGACAATCTAAAAAAAAAAGACAGGGTACTAAGGAAAGAGATTCTAGAGATTAAAGAAGCTAATAAATCAAGAGAGAGGGAAGTTTTCAAAACCCTCAAAGAGTCAAAACAGACCATCGGTGATTTGAAGTCCCAACTCCTGGAAGATAATAAAATTGAAGAAGTCAAATTAAAACAATTCAATGTTAAAAAAAAAAACAAGTATGTGAGAAACTAGAAGCTAAAATTTAAGTTGGTAAAAAGTGAAATTGAGAAAGAAAAGAAGGGATCACAATTTGGAAATAGTTCAAAAATATTGGATAAAACTTTCATTATTCAAAGGTCACCAAACAACAATACTGGTTTGGGGTACACTCAATACTCAACTTCTACATCACAAGGATCTATCAAGAAACCAATCAATTATGCAGATGCTATGAAAACTCATTCAGAAAATAAGATAATAAGGCAAAGATGATACCATTGAAAACTGTTACACATAAACAGAAATCAATACTCCCTACTAGAGTAAAATATGATAATAAAAATACAATCATCAGAAGGAATCCCCCTAAATGTCTATTTATTTGATATTGTTACTCTTGCAATAATTTTGGACATAAGGCAATACACTGCAAATCTTATGGACAAAACAATCATAGAACTGTCCAAAGATATAAGAACGATAAGTACAGTACAGAGAAGAGAAACTATAACTCATTTTCTCATTTGCAAGACTTCAATAGTGAATTCCAAAAATGCAACAACTATGGTCATAAAATCAGTGAATGTAGATTTCCAAAATATGATAAAAAGACAAATATTTCCCATAATAAAAAAGAATGGAAGAAAAAGCAAACAGAGTGCAATGTAGCCTTATATGCAAGAAATCAAGGATGTCAGTGGTATATAGACAGTGGATGTTCCAAACATCCAGTGGATGTTCCAAACACATGACTGGAGATCAAAGTAAATTTCTCAAGTTAAATAAGAAAGGAAAAGGAAAAGTAACTTTTGGAGATAACATGTCATCCAAGATGCTGGGAAAAGGCACTGTTAGTTTAGGAAATAATAAAACCAAAGTAGAAGATGTACTTGTGGTAGAAAATCTCAAACCAAATATCCTAAGTGTAAGTCAAATATGTGATCGGGGTCACATACTTACTTTTGATTCTCAGAAATGTGAGATCAGAAAAAATGACACTGGAAAGTTAGTGGCAGTTGCACCAAGAAAATCTAGCAATGTGTACATCCTTAATATAGATGAAGAAGAAAGATGTTGTTTAATCCAAGTAGATGAATGTTGGCTATGGCATAGAAGGTTGGGACATTTAATCTTTGACAACTTGATCAAAGCCAATGAGAAAAAGGAAGTTAGGGACCTGCCAAAAGTGATTAAGCCTTCAGATTCTATTTGTAAACATTGTCAAATAGGAAAGAAAACAAGAGTTAGGTTCAAAAAAAAAGAGCATTCCACAACAAAACCATTCGATCTTATTCACACAGATCTATGTGTACCAACTAGAACCAAAAGTACTTATGGTGAACAATATTTTATGTTGATTGTCGATGATTACACAAGATTGACCTGGGTATTATTTCCAAAAGAAAAATCAAAATCCTTTAAGAAATTTAAAATATACAAAGCCCTTGTAGAAAATGAAATAGATCTAAAAATTAAATGTCTGAGATCAGACAATGGAAGATAATTCACCTCTAAAGAGTTCATTCAATTCTGTGAAAATCATGGTATCAAAAGATAGTTTTCATCTCCCAGGACTCCCTATTCTAACTGGCTCCTCTTATCAGTTTTTAGTTCAACACATTCTTTTGTACTTCTTTGTAATTGTGGTTTCTATATTTTTGGGGTTGTTTGAATCCCTATGCATCTTCCAGGTGGATGTTGGTGGCCTCCCACCTAATCCAATTGGATTATTTTATATGTTTTCATGTCAATACATCTTGTTGTACTTCCAGGGCCATTTTGGGCTCTAAACAATGTTATTTTGGCGTGCCACAGTCAAACTATAGATGAAATCAGATTTTGATGGCATAATTTATAGTTCTCTAAAATACCTTTCCAACGGGATATCACGCACCTAAAACGGAGATCGTATGCAAAAGTTACGACCCCAGGAAGTTAATGTACTAACTTACCCAAACGGGGCCCACGTGACTTTTGGCATTTCATATCTTAGGGATAGGTTTTTGGATATCTAGGGTTTTGGAATTCATGTTTATCATAAAAATGCCTTCAGAGCCTCATTGTAATGGCACTCTGTATTTTTACAGTCTCTTTACAATTCTTTCATTAATAGAAATCAAGTATTCTTGTATTTCTCTGTTTCTGACATTTTTCATGAGTATTTCATTGTAATATCTCTTCTTTCATTTCATTCCAAAAATAATCTGGATCATTTAGTCAGTGAATCTCACTTCGGGAGATTTGGGAAATGGGAGCGTATAACCCAAAGTATCGAACATCGAAATGAACTGATCACACTCATTGGATCAAGGATTTAGATGAACCTATGATCGTTAGATCTAGGAGGAGGACATGTGCCACATCAGGAGATCCACGTCAATATACCACATCAGCAAGGACACGTGGTGCAATCAGATGGTGACAAGTGTCTAGGTCCAGTTGGCACTTTAGGTTATGTAAGTCACGAACCTAGGTGACACATGGCAGCCACTCGCCTAGTGCCAAGTCAGCAGTGATGTTAGCAAGTTACGTCACTCCGAGTGTCTGTCCTTAGGGGGAAACCAGCAACTACCCGAAGCGTCGAAGGTCAAAGTCACTGTAAACCATTGATCTAAAGATCCTCCGGATCCTCACATGATTGTTAGATCAGGAGACAGTCAACTACATCGTTGACCACTCCGGCAAAAATGAGCAAAGAAAATATGAAATTACCCGAAGGCCAAAGCCCTAAAGTAATGAAAACCATTGATCTGAAGAAGAATATGGGAACTGTCAGATCAGGAGACATTCAACTTCGACATTGACCAACTCCTGTGGAAATTGGAACAGCAATTACTGTCACACACCCACTACGGCAACTAAAAGTTTTTGTTTTGTCTTTTCTTCGAGGGACAGAATCCATGAATTTCTACGGGGCCTAGCGCAGACCATCCCTTCCCTTATCCTCCTCCAAGCAACCATAACCTGGCCTTAGCACAAGCGCCTTTCGCAACTCGCGAGTTGGAGAGTCAAGGCTCTCGACTCCTTTTTCTCCAAACACCGATACCCGAGATGTGATACAGGTATGGCTCCCTCCTCACTAGTGCTTGCTACATATAATTGTAGGCTGGGCTAAACACTAGCACTACTTGCAACTCGTGACTTCACGAGTTGGAGTGTTGAGCCCTCGTGCTCTTCCTTTGTGAATCCCCGAGACGCGAAAAGTCAATGTTACGTGGACTCTGCCAAAGTGACGCGTACACGCCACTTGTCTCCTCTGTTGTACTCTGCTTATGAGATGTGTCGTTGTCGCCCGTCGCACGAGACCTCGGCTCTCGGTGTCTCGTGACCTTAGCGATCAAGGTGAAACTTATTCATCCTCTGAAACCCCGAGACACGATAAGTCAACAATGGGTTGACTCTTTCCCAGGCGACATGTGTCCACCACCGGTCACCCGCTTCCACCTTTCTCTGGGCACTTGTTGTTACACCACCTATCAACCACGCGGTCCCCACCTAACGGATGTGCCACATGTTCACACGAGCCCTCGAAGCTCGGCACTTCGCGACTTCTGCAGTTGAAAATAAATTCTTTCAACCTTTGAACCTCTGATACGCGATACCACGCGGAGGTTCTGATCCAACAGTTCTCCCATGGCTTGGATCCAATGACCACGATCACATCATGATTTCACGAATCGTGAGTTCGTGCAGTTCTACCCTTGACCACTCCAAGTCGCGAGTCAGCGAAATGCTACCCAACTGCCACGTGTCCTGTGTCGATAGACGGTTCTGAATACTTCGGGGCTTTCAGGACGTTGTCAAGTCCACTCTCCTACCTATGAAAAGGTTAAGATCAACAGTCAATAGAGCTCCGATAGATCCTTGGATCTACGGTCCTAGATCCCATCGCTACTTGCAAAGGCTGAAAGGGTCGAGGTGTTAATGCCTGCACTCCTCCTCTAGATCCATCGGTCTTGACAGATCTGGGGTATTTTCGAAAGGATTTCGACCATTCATCTACCAAACGATGAGGTATTCTCTTTCGATAATTGGACTCACTATCCTTTCTGAGATTGAATCATGAAATTCAACCTCTCGGAGCTTCAAACTCCCACGACTATGAGACCTTAGAGAACTACTCTTTCTTTCATAAGGTTTCCAGACCCGGATCGCATGAACCTTCAAACGGTTCTTGGGAAATTGTCCCTGATCTTAATTGAGTCTCTAGGTAAAGATTCAGTACGGTTCCAAGGTTTATGGGGTAATTCTCGGGGAAGAGTACTCTCGAGGAGCCTTCCCAGAATATTACGAGAATCAAGAAAACAAGACAATTCTCAGTGGAGCGAACTCATGCCCCAGACTTAATCATTTGTACATAAACCAACTATGGCATGTAAGTATACACATGTATCCATTATTTCCAGTCTAAAACACCAAGCAATCATTCCACACGGAAATCATTATGGGCATATAAACATGAGCATGTATTCATGATATTCAACTCAAAATACAAGGCATAAAACACTTATCAGATCCACCAAGCGTGATGCAACTGCTGAGAGGGGTGATCATTTCCACCCAACCGTAGGATCAGTGACTCCAAACGGATTTACCACTAGCCACCCCCGAGCTAGACCACGATGCTTTGATATTCATTCTCCTACTTCCATCTCAATGGAAGTCAAGGACAAAGGTTACTCTCCTTTTCCTGATATAGAAAAATAATCCAGGACGAAGGTTACTCTCCTTCTCCTATGTTCAGAACTCCCTATGTTTCCAGAGTTTCTCCAATTCTCTTACGTGATCCATGTCGCGCGCGCTCTCTCTCTCTCTCTCTCTCTACCCTTTACCACACTTCCTCTCTTGCCTTTTTCTCTGCAAGATTGCGTGTGGCGAGAATTTCCCGATCTGTGGTCAGGTCTAAGAGCTTTTATGGATGGGTGGTTCACCCTCATCCCCTCATTAACTCTTGAGGAGCCTCCCCACCTACCAATCTGACAGGAAATCCATTCCAGGGTCAAAGAGTTTCTTTGGTCTTTGAGCAAGTAAAAACCAGTACGGTACTGGCTCGGTGGAAGTTAACGCAACCATTCCAGGTCCCTTCCACCACCTCTCATTAGCCATCGTGGTCTCTTTTAGCACATCCCCCTCCCAGCAGTCATGCAACACATATTCATAACATAATTTACATTCATCGACCTTTTATACAAAGGTCTGTCAAATCAAACATTCACATCTTTGAGTTTTCCATAGTTCTTGGCCACTATAGTTATTTTTACAGACTGGGGCAAACAGGGTGTTACAATTACCCGGACCTCCGAATTCCTGAAGTGAATGAGAACCATCCAGTCAACTACAGATCAAGTCATGACCATAGATTTATTTGAAACCTCTGGACAAGACGGTATCGTCCATCTACGAAAGAACAAATATTGACCATATGATCTACTTTGGATAAATGTACTCTGAAAGGTTGAAATATTGCAGAGGCTAGAAGTCCCGATGTCCCGAAATAAATAATAGTCGTCCATCTCAATGTTTGATTAATTCATAACCGTTGGATTAAGCAGTGGAAGGATAGTGTAAGGATCAAAGCTAAACCATTGATTTGGTTTCGGGAATCATGCTAACCATTAGATACATCCTTGTGAGAGGTAACTACTCCAGAAGATTGGATGAGAGAGAAAATGCCTGAAGGCCGAAGTAATGGAGGACTAGGTTTCAGCCCCCAGACATGGGTTATGAACACATAAGCCATGAGGCACTGAGGACATCGCTTAATTAATAAGCTCATGGTTTTGTGCATATGTTCACATGTAAATGGTTTGAAGGAAGTGCCTCTACAAGTTTCGATTTTTGAAATATTTGCAAAGACATGGAATTGAGTTAAAAGAAATTGGTCCATACCTGTGAGCGATTTATGAAAAGCACACTCACTAAATTAAAATCCTTCACAATAATGTTTGAATAATAATAGAGATTATTGTTAATTTAAAATGAAGAGGTGTGATTGTCCAAACAAAGGGACATAATGGTTCATAGCTCACACCAGTTGGAAGAGTATATAAACGAGAAAGAATGGTGAGAAGAAAGTGTCTCTGTAGTATAGATCAGAAGATTAAAACAACATCAGAGTCCAAGAAGAAGAACTGATGATTCTTATGAAGTGAGGGTGGAAGGGAGGAGCACGGAAGGATTCATATCATTTATTTAAGGGATTGGTGCTTCCTGGGGTTAGTGCCCTAAAGATAAGGGAGTTGGTGCTTCCTAAGGTTGGTGCCCTAAATACAAGGGAGTTGGTTCTTCCTAGGGTTGGTGCACTGAAGAAGGGGATTTGTGTCTCCTAGAGTTGGTGCTCTAAAAAGGATTGGTGTCCTTCACTATTCTTCATAAAATATTTGTAATTCCTATTAATTATATTTATATAATTGATTTTTCAAACAATTATGTTGTTGATCTATTGTGTTAATTAACAAAATATGAAAGTAACTACTAATTTTTTAAAAGGGGTAATACCAATTCACCCGCCCCCCCTCTCTCAATATTCCAACAACCCAATGCAGTGCAGTTTTATTCAACAAAGAATTAATGTTATTACAACTCTTCCAAACGAAATGCAAGAAGTTGGTTTGAGGAAAGGAGATTTTAGTGAATCAAAGGTGGAAAATTGTCAAAGGAATCTCAAGTACCATTAGGAGGATTGATTGGAAAGGATCACTTTGGAGAACTTGTGGATATCAAAGAGTCAATGGAAGAACAAAATGACACAATAGAAGCATAAAATGACGTCAAAGAAGATGATAATGTGTCTGTTGAGAATGATGAATTTGGAATATATGATATTGTTGATTATTTTTAAGATGCCCTTGAAAACGATGCTCAATTTTGCAAATTTTTTATGAGTTATAACTCTAATGTTTTGACTTTCAAATTTTAAAATAAGAATAAAGAGGTACCTATTGTTGTTTTGTGATTAATATTTTTATTGTTTTCTTTTTCATTTTATTTGTATGTGAATCACTATACATTGAAAAATTTTATTAAATGTTGTCATTTTTTACTTCAAATATATAAAAATATGAAAGAAAATGATAATTTTTTATAAAATTTTGATTTTTTTTGTTCAATTACGTCCATAAAAATGCTTTATTTGACATCTTATTTTAAGGAATATGTACCAAAATGTATACGTTTTTTATTACATATGGCTATAAAATGTGTATTGTTTTGTTAAATATTCAAAAATAGTGTTATTTAACTACAATTTGTTTCTATGTATTGAAGTAAAGGTAAACAATGTGTTGAAAATTATGTTTTCCACTATATTTAAAAAGTATGGAACAATAAATTAATTGAGACAAAATTATATAAAAAATTGTAACTTCAAAAAAATAAATGGTAAAAAATATTTTTAAGATTGAAAGAAACATGAAAAAATACGGTTGAATAAAAAAAAAAATTGAAAAATTTGAAAATAGATGAAAATTAAACATTTAAAAAAATAATTTGGAAACATTGTGGATCTAAAAATTTAAAATATCGAAAAACCACCTAAGAACGGAGGGGGTGCTACCAGTAGCACCATTTTTAAAAATAGGGTAAAAAATTGGACCCCCAAAAAATTGAGAACTTTGTCGTTAACTTGGTAACTATGTTATGCATATAGTTTTTTATTGCAAGCCTAAATAGAGTAAAAAACAAAGTATTTAGAAAACAATTTTGAAGAGCATGGTTAAAAGGAATGATATTTGAAAAATAATTTTAAATGCATGATAAGTATTTTAATACTAATTTTATTAAAAATTTATATTTATTTAATTTATAAATTTGATATTAAGTTAACATTTAATTTATTAAATATTTAAAGAAATTAAAAATCAAATTAAAATAAATATAGGTTAGTTCTTTCATATATAAATATATATAAATCAATTTTATTATTTTTTAAAATATTTTAATTTTTCTTTCATTTTAATTTATTAATATATATTATTTTACACATCTCATTTATATTCGTCATTTTTTTTTAGTGTATACAAGATACATTTATTTTTTAAATTGAGCATCAACAGTTAATGTAAATATTAAACTTGTTTAAATCTATCTCATTCAAAGTGGTCATTTTTTTATATATACAAGAATACATCTCCCATTTCTTAACATTTAATGTGAATATTGAACTTTTATAAATCTATCTCAATCTAGGTTCTCATTCGTATTGACCATTTTTGGATGTATACAAGAATACATCTTCCTTTTCTTATAAAATTGAGCATCAAAATTTAATGTGAATATCAAACTTGTCTAAATCTATCTCGATTTAGGTTCTATCAACCCTTAAAAAGATCAAATGTATAAAAGTACAACCCATTCTTAAGATGCAAAATTTTGAATAAAATTTTACACTAAAAATTTGTTCTCACTATACTTATAATATAATAATGCATACCAAAATAAAATGAATTTGAACCATATTAAAATATCAAAAGTTTATTTAGTTGTTGTTAAAATGTTAAATACACTTGAATGTTATTATTTTTTATTAAATTTGATCTCCACATAATCATTATATTATACATCTCTCTCATAAGATATAATCTCTCACATGCTAAGATTTTTATATCCTTGTCATAAAATCTTATCATGTCTGGTGATGAGAAATGTAATAAACATTTCTTTTTCCTTTTTCTTTTTTTTTTTAAATGACAAAATCCATTATAATTAGTGGTCGATTGAAGAATGAGATTTGACTCATCACCATTACCATTATTCAAGGAAAACCATTCCCCCCAAAATAACATGTTTATGATTTGTAAGGAAGGGCATTTACCTTTTTTACTTTTTCCTCAAGGAGATAAGATTTTAACCAATCAAAAACAATTTTAAATCTTATCCAAAACTAAAAGGAAATTTTAATATTTTTTAAATTTAATTTATTTCTTAAATCCATACCACATTTCTACTTCAACATTAAAAATACATATTTTACATCTAAACTCTCACATTCATTGTGTTGTGTTGTACTTTTTTCCTTTTCCCTCAAATAGATAAGCTTTTAACCAATCAAAAACAATTTTAGATCCTACCCAAAATTAAAAAGAAATTTTAATATTTTTTACATTTAATTTATTTCTTAAATCCATACCACATTTCCACTTCAACATTAAAAATATACATTTTACATAAAATCTCTCACACATTCATTGTGTTGTGCTTTAATAAACAACTACATTTCTCCCCTAAAATATTATCATCTCTTATAGTGAGATGTAACAAGTATCTATGAAAAACAAACTAAATTAAATTATGATAATAATTATCATTATTAAAATTAGTGTTGGTTTATACAAATTTATAAAAATAATTTAAAAAATCTATTTATTTAATCATTTTGTTTTTAGAATCATTTTGTTTTTAGAATTAAAAAATATGGGGAGAAACGTTTTTAATAAATTATAAAAATGAAAGAAAAGTTTTCTAGATATATTTTTTTAACTAAACATTGATAAATAATCTTTTATATTAAAAAAACATTGCAAAAAAACATACAACAAACTAATACAAAAGGTAAAACTTGAAAAGTCAATTTTCAAATTTTCAAAAATATCCAAAATTTCAAAATCATTGTCTACTAATTAAACAAATTCTTACACTTCTAACAAGATAACTACAAATCATACTAATATAAAACCTACAATACACATCGTACCTTGGACTTGAAAGAAAGCATGCCCGTCAAGCGATTTTTTCTTAATGTCCCCTTAAAGTTCAACTCTAAGGATAGATTTAAAGGGGTATTATGAAATTGCCTCCTTCTTTGAGTATTTCTCTTTTTTGTCGAATCTTGCAAAACCATTGATGGGCCTGATGAAGACTATAAAGAAGCATTATGACATGAATGAAACCCTTCATTTTGATTTTTTTCAATGGAGTTGTCAGGGAGTTGATTCTCCTATCTTTGGTGCTTCTCGTTTCTTTTTGAAATTACAAAAAATGTGAGTCATGCTTAAAATAAGCAACAATTTTTTTTAATCTTCTTCTCGAAACTTTGAACCATGGAGATTTTTGGTTCTTCAAATATCTTGAAAATAAATCGTTCCCCAGTATGGTCGCCAAAAATATTGACGCTTGAATCCGTTAGAACCGAAATGACAACCTCATGAGGGCATTAGTCTCCCTTCATTTTTAGAGAGGTGGTTCTCCTCTTTGGCTAAAAGATATATTTTTGAATATCTTAGAGTAGGGAGAGTGCTAGAGAGAAAACCTCAAATCTTTATTGCTTGGATTTAAATGAAAATAGCTATTAAATAACCCAATCTGATATTTATGTGCAACAAAATTCTTTTTACAATAGGAAAATATTGAATGAGAGCTTCAACATCAGAATTAAATTGTGATCAGCATCACACATAATCTTCTTAATAATATATAAATATATTCATATCTTCTTCATAGGAGAGAATGATTTGATCATCTCAAAGAATTTTAATAGAGTACTGCAATCAAAATCAAAAGAGAATTTGATAGGTCGACCTCAAATACCTCATACTTAAAACTCAAAGTTACAAGATACAGTCAAGATCAACCCCGAAACAATTATTTGTGGAGTTGTATTCATGAAATATGTTCTTCATTACAAAAGCTTTGACAAGCATGTATGTAGTTGCAAATACTCCATGATCATATAATAAAAGATCTTAGAAAAATATAAGAAGAACACTCAACAACTCATCCTTATGCCCAACTCTGAGATTCAAGCATAAAACTATGAGAAGTGGTGTAGAAAAATATATTCAAAAAAATGGAGAAGATGGAGATTTATTTCTTTTGATCAAAAGCTTGATTGTGTATCCATGGTTGTACTTTCTTCTTCCTCTGATCATTTTCCCTGCCCCTTTGACAATATTGATTCTTGGAACGTTGATGAAGTCTTTCTTCTCTTTTTAAGAACAGATTTTCTAACTACCTGAGTAGTTAGGGTTTTCTTTCTCTCTTGAAATTCTCGTACAAGTTTCTTACTGAAATTTTCTCTTTAATCAATGTTTAATTAATTATTCATTAATAAATTCACATCATTAATACAACTATATTGAAAGTGGGTTTGTCTCCTTTTTTAATAAAAGTTTTAAATGAACTTTTATTTTCACAATAATTTTCCATTAAAATAGGACAACTGTAATTTAATTTTATGGAATTGAAAACCAAATTTTTAACCATGTAAACCACTTATGATGTTCTCTTCTTCGTCTCATCTTTTCAATTATATAAATTTTGTGCAAATCCGTCGCCTGGATCTCAAGATATGAGCTCGTAAAGTTGAGTTGTCATGTAGGCTCATTAAAAATGAAACTGAATTATATTTTAATTTTTGAAAACAATGTATCAACTTTCAGCACTTGAAACCTATACCACCATTTTCTACGATGAAATATCTTTCCAACGATATAAAGTTTGTGCAATTCTGACACCCAGAGCTCAAGATAGAGCCTTTGCAAGATCGTGACTCAGCCACCATCGATCAAGTTTGATTGGTAAATGTGGACCCTTGATTTAATTTCGACCTCTTTTGTTGAATTTCGAATTTTTTTAATTATTCTTATCCCACGTGTATGAGAATAAAATATTCTTAGTGGTATGTAATGTTAAATGTAACATACACTTGACAAGAAATAAAGAGGAGAGAAGACTATGGAGCTTGGAGAATTCGGCCCTTTGAAAATTGTTGAATATAATAATAATTTTGCATGCCCATTCAATCACCAATATGCCTAGTCAGCAATGATGAGTCACCCAACCAAATGTTTCCACATGTCATCACACGGTAGGCCAACAGTCTGTCAATAAGAATTTTCCATATGTCATCCAATAAAATCACGCCATGTGTCACTTTTTTTTTATGCTACCACGTGTCTCCATTAATTAGTTGTCATGTGGCACCATCCATTCAACGGCCATGTGTCACTTGGAGATGTTCCTCATAGAACTTAGGATAGGAAAAATATTATTAAAATAATATGGAGGGTTCACGGTTTTACGTGAATGCAAAGGTAGGTGAGGGAATAAATATTATCAACCCTCACCAACCCGTGGTAACTCATTTATTTGGCTAAGTGTTGGAGGAGTTGTATAGTAAAGAGTAGTAAAAAGAGTTGTGTGCATTATGAAGGTGGTGTAAGTCAAAGTGTATTGTGAGGGTAGCGGAGATAAAACATACTCTTAAGAAATATCACCAACCCGCCAACCCGGGCCGAGGTAAGCCATAGTAAATAAGATGAAGTCTCGAAAGTATATAATGGATCGGGTGAAATATGGAAAGAAGTGTGGAAAATATGAAATATATGGGAAATAAAATGATTTACATGAAATTTTGGAAAAGAAAAGGGGAAAATGGAAGAAATGGAAAAATGGGATAATGAAAATGGAAAGGAAAATAAAAACAAATTGGAAAATAAAGAAAAAGGAAAATGAAAGTGAGCGTGAAAAAGAATAAGGAAAAATGGTTAAGTGTGGAAAAAGGTAATGGGAATATGAAAGTATTGAGATAATGGTAAAAATGACTAAGTATAAAATGAGAGAATGAGTAGAGGGAAAGGGGAAGAAAGAACATGTCACTTAGAACATTTTTCATATTTCTTCTTGTAATACCTACATTGGACTTTTGGACAAAAGTATGCGTATCTTGGTCATGGAGACTTGGATTTTGATTCCACGAAATGCATGGTGAAGCTGATACAGATGGCTATGCAAAAACATATAATAGTTCAAAAATATGCATCTTCCAATATCATTTTTTTTATTAATCCAAGAGCAGTAAAATACAGATGACCAATTTTTGGTCGATAAGTGTATATAAGAATACAAGAGAAAATGGTCAAGATGTTGAATGAAGAAATTTGAGATGATGTTAAACTCAACTATCTAGATTCAAGCTCTTTGGCAGTGTTGAAACATTTTTTTGTTGCATTCAAAAATGTATGTTGATTTATTACATTCATATTATCCGTTTGTAAGTTAATTTATTTCTTATTTTAATAGTTATAGATATATAGCTATATATTTGTTTGTTTCATTAAAGATGTCAAAGAAGAATGCAGATGGAGTACCTGAAACTTTTAAAAAAATTATTCAAAAATTCAAGTTTGAAAGTGAAAGAAGGAGACAATATCGTTTTTTTTTATTAATCCAAGAGTGGTAAAATACAGATGACCAATTTTTGGTCAACAAGTGTATATAAGAATACAAGAGAAAACGGTCAAGATGTTGAATGAAGAAATTTGGGATAATGTTAAACTCAACTATCCAGATTCAAGCTCTTTGGCAGTATTGAAACATTTTTTTGTTGCATTCAAAAATGTATGTTGATTTATTACATTCATATTATCCATTTGTAAGTTAATTTATTTCTTATTTTAATAGTTATAGATATATAGCTATATGTTTGTTTGTTTCATTAAAGATGTCAAAGAAAAATGCAGATGGAGTACCTGAAACTTTTAAAAAATTTATTCAAAAATTCAAGTTTGAAAGTGAAAGAATGAGACATATTCAACTTGATGACACCCTTGATCACTACATTTGGAATGGGCTCGACATTGTTCAATATAAAGTGATATTAGGTGATTGTGAACAACTTGCAAATATTGCTCTTAAAAAAAAATACTCCCTAGTTATTGTGGATATCCTTCATGGTTATAATATCCAAAACATTGGATATGATACTAAGCCTTGTATTTACCAAGCTTTCAATAGAAGTGGTTATGGGATTTACGGAAGTTACAACTTCACCATTTTGGAGATTTATAGTATTTCATTCATACACACAACAAGGATTAGTACAATCAAAGCTTCAAAGGGAAAGAAAATACAAGGATACGGTAAGATATTGAAAGTGTATGTTTAGCAGTTAAGATTAGAAAATATTTTTATTAATTTACAAGTTAATTTAATTTGCACTTATTTATGTTACAAGCACAAGCCTAATATTCAGAGCTCCAATAGAGAATCATTTAAACGTGATTTTGAGAGAATACAACTTGCAACCTAGATAAAAGATGATCCTTATAATTCTATTCTTATCAATGCAAATGGTGGAGAGACTCCTAGTAGTATATTGGTATATAATGTTGTGGTTAGAAAGGTAACACATGAGGAAAAATATTTGAAATGAGAGATGGTTAACATTTATCAAAAACCACAAGCATTAATTAATTATCTTATAGATACATTTTCAAATGAATGAGATTGGGTTTTGGATTATTTCTCAGGTTCATGTAAAAATTATGATCTAATATTTATGAAATCATACTTCAATCTTATATTATTTTTAATTTATGTCTTTTTACAGTATCTAACTTCATTATTTATTTTGTATTTGGTGATTAGGTACAACATAATGTGTTGCTTACATAAAGGAAGGAATTGCATAGCCATTGAAACTGACCCAATGTAGTGCATTTTTATTCAACAAAGAATTAAGGTTATTCCAGCTCTTCCATATGAAATGCAAGAAGTTGGCTTGAGGAAATAAAATTTTAGTGAATCAAAGGTGGCAAAATTGTCAAAGGAACCTCAAGTATCATTAGGAGGAATGATTGGAAATGATCACTTTGGAGAACTTGAGGATATCAAAGAGTCATTGAAAAAACAAAATGACACAATGGAAGCACAAAATGACATCAAAAAATATGATAATGTGTCTCTTGAGAATGATGAATTTGGGATATATGATATTGTTGATTAGTTTTAAGATGCCCTTGAAGACCATGCTCAATTTTGTAAATTTTTTATGAGCTATAACTGTAATGTTTCGACTTTCAAATTTTAAAATAAGAATAAAGATGTATCTATTGTTGTTTTGTGATTAATCTTTTTATTGTTTTATTTTTCATTTTATTTCTGTGTGAATCACTATACATTAGAAAATTTTATCAAATGTTGTCATTTTTTACTCCAAATGTATAAAAATATGAAAGAAAATGATAATTTTTATAAAATTTTGACTTTTTTTTGTTCAATTATGTCCATAAAAATGTTTTATTTGACATGTTATTTTAAGGAATATGTACCAAAATATATAGGGTTTTTATTATATATGGCTATAAAATGTGTATTTTTTTGCTAAATATTCAAAAATAGTAAAGGTAAACAATGTGTATTGAAGTAAAGCTAAACAATGTGTTAAAAATGATGTTTTTCACTATATTTAAAAAGTATGGAACAATAAATTAATTAAAACCACAAAATTATATGAAAAATAGTAACTTCAAAAAAGTAAATGGTAAATAATATTTTTAAGATTGGAAGAAGCATGAAAAATGACACAAAAAATTAGAAAAATTTGAA
>SNQJ01S0050115.1:32997-50473 GCA_010110895.2 Picea sitchensis
ATGAATAACATAGTTAAAAGGAAAGATATTTGAAAAATAATTTTAAAGACATGATAAGTATTTTAATATCAATTTTATTAAAATGTTATATTTATTTAATTTATAAATTTAATATTTAATTTATTAAATATTTAAATAAATTAAAAATCAAATTAAAATAAATTTAGGTTAGTTGTTTAATATATAAATATATATAAATTAATTATATTTTATTTTTAAATATTTTAATTTATTAATATATATTATTTTTAAATATTTTAATTTATTAATATATATTATTTTACACATCTCATTTATATTTGTATTTTTTTTTTTAATGTATACAAGATACATCTCCTTTTTCTTAAAATTGAGCATGTAAATATTAAATTTGTCTAAATCTATCTCAATTTAAGTTTTTATTCACATTGGTTTTTTTTTATGTATACAAGAATATATCTCTTTTTTCTTAACATTTAATGTGAATATTGAACTTGTCTAAATCTATCTCAATCTAGATTCTCATTCATATTGACCATTTTTGGATGTATACAAGAATACATCTCCCTTTTCTTATAAAATTGAGCATGAATTTAATGTGAATATCAAACATGTCTAAATCTATCTCAATCTAGGTTCTATCAACCCTTAAAAAGATCAAATGTATAAAAGTACAACCCATTCTTAGGATGGAAAAATTTGAATAAAATTTTTCACTAAAAATTTGATCTCACTATACTTATAATATAATAATACATGCCAAAATAAAATGAATTTGAACCATATTAAAACATTAAAAGTTTATTTATTTGTTGTGAAAATGTTAAATACACTTCAATGTTATATTTTTTTTTATTAAATTTGATCTCCACATAAGCATTACATTATACATCTCTCTCATAATATATAATCTCTCACAGGCTAGGACCTTTATATCTTTGTCATAAAATCTTATCATGTTTGGTGATGAGAGATATAACAAACATTTCTTTTCTTTTCTTTTTCTTTTTTCAAAAATGACAAAATCCATTATAAATTTGTGGTCATTCAAGAGTGATGAATGAGACTTGACTCATCACCATCACCATTATTCAAAGAAAACCATGTCTCCCAAACATGTTTATGATTTGTAAGGGGGCGGGTATGTTTTCCTTTCTCCTCAAGAAGATAAGATTTTAACCAATCAAAAACAATTTTAGATGGTACCCAAAACTAAAAGGAAATTTTAATATTTTTAAAATTTAATTTATTTCTTAAATTCATACCACATTTCCACTTCAACATTAAAAGAATATACATTTTACATAGAATCTCGCACATGTCCATCGTTGTGTTGTAATAAACAACTACATTTCTCCCCTAAAATCTTATCATCTCTCACAGTGAGATGTAACAAGTTTTACATTTATTTAAGCATTTTGTTTTTAAAATTAAAAATTATGAAAAGAAACTTTTTTAATAAATTATGAAGATTGATATATTTGTTTAATAAACACTGATCAATAATCTTTTATATTAAAAAAACATTGCAAGACACCATACAACAAACTAATACATAATCTTTTATATTAAAAAAGCATTGCAAAACACCATACAACAAACTAATACAGGGTAAAACTTGAAAAGTTACTCCTCCTAATTTCAAAAATATCCAAAATTTCAAAATCATTACTTACTAATTAAACTAATTCTTGCACTTCTAACAAAATAACTACAAAGCATATTAATATAAAACCTCATACATTGAATTACTAATAAAATTACCCTACACATCATGCCACACACACATATATATTTATATATAGTGCCTTGGACTTGAAAGAAAACATACCCATTAAAAACTTTTTGCTTAATATCAAGAGAGTAAAATCTTAAAATTGAACAAAATTATAAAACCAAAGTAAATATCTACTCATTCTTTTCAAAGCCTTAAAATTGAACCAAACCCTAAAACCAAAGTAAATACCTAATCACATCCAAATTGGAAATACCCACATAAACACAAATCACCGAGCCATCAGATAGAAACCCAATTCACCTAAAATTACAGACCAAGAACAACTCACAGAAGCCTACAACAGCTCTTAACCTAGAACAGTGTGAAACCTATAATCCAAATCATGCCAACAATACCCGATAAAAAAAAATAAAAAAAAAACAAAACCTACAAAGATTACATACCAAAAAAGGGAAGATCACACCTTCATCACTCAACTCCATCTTATAATATTATTTATCCATCTTTTTATCACCCATATTAAAATGAAGTAGAAGTACAAAGATTCGCGCTTAAGTTATTCCCATCATATCAACTTAAGATTGGTGTGCCACTTGTCCTCAAAATCCATCAGCATTTATAACCTATGATTTGTGAAACTTAATGCCATGGGAAGTAAGAGTTGATAGGAGTCCTTCGATTTACACTCAACATTCCAATGTCTAAACCAATCACCTCATTTGCTTTTGCTTTTTTAGATTAACAAGGCTATTGAGGGCCTAGCTTAGACTCCATCAACATGTATAACCTTTATAACCTATAATTTGTGAAACTTAATGTTATGGGAAGTAAGAGTTGATAGGAACCTTTCAATTTACACTAAACCAATCATCTCATTTGCTTTTGCTTTTTTAAATTAACAATCAATCTCTAAACCAATCATCTCATTTGCTTTTGCTTTTTTAAATTAACAAGGCTATTGAGAGCCTAGCCTAGGCATATCTTTTCTCATGAATACAAACCCCATTCACTCCTTATCCTCCTTTTGAAGATTAATAGTTATTTTAGAATACACAAATTGAAGTGGAGTTTTTTTAACAAATGGGGAAAAACAATAATATACAATTTTTTTGAAAATGAAATTTATTTTGTATTTAAAGTGCTCTTGGGAAGTTCAAGGTTTAAATCCAAAAGGATAAATTATATATACTCATTAAATTTTAGTAGTCAAATGGTTGAGCGAAAAGAATCTATTGCAACTCTTTAGTATAATTATTTTAATACTTTAAAATTTCAAAAATATACAAATAATTAAATATTTTACATACAAATCTTTTATTTATTATTTAAGTTAAATTTGATTGAAAGTTAATGTCACTCTTTATTATAATTATTTTAATGCTTTAAGATTTCAAAAATATACAAGTGATTAAATGTTTTACATATAATTTTTTTATTTATTATTTAAATTTATTTTGATTTTTAATTAAGTTATTAAATCAACTTTAATATTACAATCACTACCTAAAAAATAAAAAATAAACTCAATTTAATGTTATATATTTCTATGTTTATCCATCTCATACCCGGATTTCAAATTTCTTAATTATTATTAAAAAATGAAAAATCTTAATTTAATGTTTGATGTTTCATATATATATTTTTATGTTTATCCACCTTATACAATATGTTCTATAAAATGTCAAAATTTTATGAGATATAGATCACCTGGTTATAATATAAACATTAATCTTATTTTTCAGTATTATTATTTTTATTTTATTTTTTAATTTTATTATTTTTATTTTATTTTTTCTAAAATATTCTCAAAACTAGTTTTGACAGTAAATGAAGATAAATCTACCCAATTCAAATTCATTGTTCAAATTCTCAATGACTTCTTACCCAATTCAAATTCATTGTTCAAAGTATTATTATTTTTATTTTATTTTTTAATATTATTATTTTAATTTTATTTTTTCTAAAATATTCTCAAAACTAGTTTTGACAGTAAATGAAGATAAATCTACCCAATTCAAATTCATTGTTCAAATTCTCAATGACTTCTTACCCAATTCAAATTCATTGTTCAAATTCTCAATGAAACTTGGATTATCCCATTCAAATTCATTATTCAAATTCTCAATGAGACTTGGAATATTGTAATATTCTATCTTATAAAGAACTTGAGAATTAAGTTAATTGGCAATCAAACTGGACTCTATTATAATAAAATTTGGCCAATAATAATACTATTTAAAATTAAATGAAGGTAGATTAACTCAAATTCATTGTTCAAATTCTAAATCAGACTTCTTCCTACCTAATTCAAATTCATTGTTTAAATTCTCAATGAGACTTAAGAACATTGGAATATCTTAATCTTATTTTATGAAGATTTTGAAAATTAAGTTAATTGGCAATTAAACTTGGTCGTGTTATAATAAAACTTGGTTTATAATAATAATAATAATTTATTTTTATTTTTTTACAGAAAATTTTGCTTTATATTATATCATAATATAAATTGTTCTTTTACAAATGTTCATCAACAAAAAAAGCCCAGTTAACATCAAGAAGGGTCCCAAAAGCCTCAAGTATTACCCTCCCTTTACAACAAGTCCACAAAGCCTAACCACAGCTGGAAATTCAAGACATCTCTAGTTAAAACCTCTCACAAAAATACCCAAAAATGAAACTATCAAAAAAAACACACACAAAAACACCTCCATCAGAGAAAACCGTCGTGCAGCAAGAGTAAAGACAAAGATCGATACAGCAAATAGTAAAAGAAATTATGCCCCGAAACAGGGCACAGATTCTAAAGCTCCACCACCCGCAAAGCACCTCCACACCGCAGGCCCTCAAGAAAGCACCCCTCTGCCGTCACTACTAGACCCAGCAACCGTCACGCCGCTCCGCAATATTACACGGCTTGGAAGCTCCCGCCCTCATCCACACTTTCCCAACCCCGCATCCTCACCCTCGCTCGCAACCACGCTCTCTCTCTAAGTAGCCCACGCCTTCGCCGCATTCGCCCATCTCCAAGGAAAACAGGGATGCAGCTAGTAAACCCTAGCCACAGAGCCCTGAGACTGACCTACGTATTCGTGCTTCTATATAAAAGATCACATACCGTTGGACCAATCATTTCTCTTGATTTAAACTTGATTTAAACTTGTGACTTCTTAAGAAAAAACACATTCTTAACATTAGAAATAAATCCTCTCGCGAAAAAAAACATCACTAGAAATATAATATAATAAAGTTAAAAATATCACTATCATAAAACCTTACTAGAAATATAATATAATAAAGTTAAAAATATCACTATCATAAAACCTTACAGATTAAGATATCCTCATATCTACTATTCAAGATTCCCATGATTTAAAAATAAAATATATCCCCAATTTTTTTTAAATTACAATAATTTTAAAAATATATATTATCCACAATTTTAAAAAATAAAATTACAATAGCGATCGTTGATAGTGATAATAATGCTTATTTTCCACAAAATGTTTATTTTCCACAAAGACCTATGACTTGGGACAAATAAGAAGAAATGGACAAATTAAAATATTCTAAAACAGTCTATACTTTCACAATGTCATTTCGATAAATACTTTTCTTCCCCTCGTCTTGATAATGTAAACCTTTGATAATTAATCATTATTGCTCATAAGATAATATGAGGGGACATGTGGGGCTCGCGGGGAACTCTTTCTCAACAAGAGAGTTAGAAGTCTATAAAAGTAATTCAAAAACCCCGCGCAACAAATTATTAGCATTTTATGTAAGAGGACAAATATGGCACTCGTGACTTGCCGCGCAACAAATTACTAGCATTTTATGAAAGAGGACAAATATGGCATTCGTGACTTGCCAAATTTATCACCATAAACATAGCAAATAATTAACATCTTATGTAAAGTCAGATGGTTATAAATATGGAATTAATGACTACCACTTCAACAGAAAAAACACGAAAGGCACCACCAATATCACACAGACAAATATAGCAACATAACAAAACACACACCCCCATTACCTCTCCTTTATCATAGATAAATATAGCAACGTTGCAGAATACCGGCCTTTAAAGGGCCTTTTCAGCTGGCAAAACCTTAAACTCTTCTCCAAAATTGGAAATGATAATACTTGCACAACTTTGCATCCTCTGGATAAAGAATACACCCCGATCCCCACTAACTAAATCTAGAGAGCTCTCTATCACAATTTCCGATATAGAAATTTGTTACGACGATACACCCGGTCAAAAAATTAATTAACCATTTTGTGTTTTTTTTTCCTTCAATTAATTTCAGCCGTCGCTATAAGCCCACCGCCACAATCACAATATGTAATTATCAACTTTTTCTGGTTTGTCGCAGTAAAAACTACTCAATACAACGACTGACAACTAAGTTATGAATATAAAACCTCAAATTTCACCTAATTACCTACCATTACAACACAGACACCTCACCTTACGCTTACCCTGCCCCCACTTGACCCTTTACCAAGGGGTCCCCCGACCATCCCTTCCTTCTGCTGTACGAAATTGACTCGGCAACCCTTCGCCGTCTCACCATCTCCACCTCACGTTTGTCCACGTCATACCCCACAATACAAAGTAAATTTCCACATCATGATATCACAAAGTAAAATTCCACATTATGATATCACTAAATTAAAGTCACCCCGATATTTTTTTACCACAAAATCAAAGTCCAACAGTAATTATTACGTCATAAACTCACAGCTGAACATTTCCATACACAGCATTACATATATAATTTAAAATTTACGCGCTTCCTGTTACAAAACAATGGCTTCGCATTTACAGATTTGACTTCATCCAAAATAGTTGGATATCATAATTGTGTATATATATATATATATATCTATGTATATATACAGAAATACTGACAGACAATTGACTACTTAAACTATGATGACCTGGTATTCGTTCACCCTGTACAATCCTCGTACAGGCCAATTAAGAAAATGGTTCATATGGATCTTTCGCTTCAGATGCCATGTGATTCTTATCTTTACAGAAGAAAATACCCTTGAGAGCAGATAGACAATTAATATATATACCTGAAAATACGTTTTACCACTCTGCTGTTGAACAGTGAACGGTTTACACCATGCAATACGTTATACCACTCTGCATTTGAACGGTGAAAAGTTTACACCATACGTGCAAGCTGAAGCTGGTGCTGCTTGAACTTTGTTTGAAGAAGCAGAGAATCGAACCTGGGTCTCTCAAGCTTAGACCCCTGCAAAAATACATATATTGTTGTTGAATTTACTGCACGCAAAACAATCCTTTAATCCTTTCGCGAGCTGTATATAAAAACCCCATTCCAACAAAATCAAGAAGCTAGCTTGTCGGATAAAAATTGGTTATCTCAAACAGGTCCAAAATCCCCAAAAATAAATTGTAAAGCATAAAACTACTTAATGATCAAGGGGTCAATTTCCACCCAGCCCCAACCCCCCTGACTGTACAGATATGATTTTCTACAGAAACACCCAAAAAAATAGCTTGATGAATATGTTATTTTTACTACTTGACGAGCTCGTTAACCCAACCAAGATCAGGGGACTCAGCGTTGATGTTGTCGGGATTCTCCCGGCTTAGTCTGCTGTAGATCTTTGCACGCAGCTCTCGGCCGGACTCGACCCTCTGCAGTGGCTCCTCTTGTGCGAAGAAATCGGACTCCCAGTTCTTCTCCCACCTTGACTTTGTAGGAGTCGACGGAAGACTGTAAGAACAATGTCGCAGGTTCGAAGCCCGCGGAGAACAGCTTCTGTGCAATGCAGCGTAGGAAGCCTCAGCTTGAAGCCACTGGGAAGGGCCAGAAGGGACTGTTGCTGTTGATGATCCCCCGCCATTTAAATCCAAGCTCTGCAGGGAGCCTATCAGATCTGAGACTGCGTTGGACGGAGACTGAGAAGAGCCATCGTTGGACAGGGAAGATACTGGGCTCGACAGGCCTCTAGAATCATGTGTCGGTGGAATTGTTATAGAATGATGGCGCCGTGGACTCTGTAGGCCAAATGAGGGATGGACTACAGGACTGGCCGAGACGGACGAGGCGTCCATGTTGACGAAACTGAAAGATTTGTGATGCAAGGGTTTGTTAGCAGCAGCAACAGGTGAAGAGTTCGGAACCCCGTAAGTCCAATTGGGAGAAGATTCACGCGGTGAACCAGAGGGCGACAGCGGTGGCGAAAGTGGCGGCGGCGAATGGGCATGCCCTACGAGAGTCGATGTAGGGGATGACATTTGAAACTGCGACGTGCAGGAAAGATTGGACTTGCCGCACAAGTATCCCCGGGGAGAAGAACCCCCTGTCTGGGACCCGTCGAAATAACCTCCTCCGTTGCCGAAATGGTTCACAGGACTCGAACCGCCACCATCGTAAGCAGCAACAGCAAGCGCCCCGTCAAAAGAAACAGCGTGACGAAGATTCGAACCCTCGTGATTCTTCGACTGGAAGCCATTCCTCGAACCAACTGAGGCTCCCGGCAAAAGACGAAGCTGCTCAGGCGTGTGAGCAAAGAAACAAACCCTGCGACGGCAATTGCGCCCGTCCTTGCAGGGCTGAGTTCGGTAGCGGGCCGGATGAAGCCAGCATTCGAAGACCCCGTGAGCAAATTCACAGGCATCCCCACGCCTGCAGCTTCCTTTTCTGAAATCCGGACAGGCGGTGCCAGAATAATGAAACCGCCTCGGATCTCTTCGCCTCGCTTTCTCTCCTGGGTGCGCAAACGGGCATTCAGTCCAATCGTGGCTTCTGCCTCTCATACATCTTCGCACCTTGAACTCGTACATCCGAAACTCGTCGCAGGAGTACGCGTCCACGGCAGGCCACGAGGCCTCATCTTCGTTGTTCGACGGCAGGTACTTGTGAAGCGCTGCGAGCGAGGATCCGCCCATCGCTCCGACATGAGTACTACTCGACATCGGCACCGACAAAAATGCCTCATCTTTCACGGCCTCCGACCACGACCCTGCAAAGCTATCATGGTGGAAATCGTCGCTGCGATAAGACGACGGGCTGGAGCCGAAAGAAAGGCTCTTAGAAAACAAGCACCGGGTCTCATTGTTGCTGAAATTGAAACCCTCAGCGCCTGGTTGCGACTGGTCCATCAACAACTCTGGCCCCTGGAACTCGATGCCGCTCACAAAGTCTCCATTACCAATGACGGCATTAGGATAGCCATTGCTATCGCTGAAGAAAGAAGCACCAGGCATGAAGGAATCCAACGACAAAGCCTGGCACTCCTCTGACGAGACTCCAGGCATTTTAAGGGTAACTAAACTCTTCACAAAACCCACAATGCGCCGCTGCTTCAGGTCTGGAGTTCGGATCTTGAAACAATTCAAGTATAGTAACGATAAAACCTTTCAGCATTCAGGAAAGCTGAAAAGCTGAGGAACTGAGCCATGACGAGATCAAGAGTTCGAGTCCAGCAAAGCGTAAAAAACTAGAGAAACTTACTTACTTACTTGCAGGCGGCGCAGCATACAGCCCTCTGAGAGCAGCAAGAAGATATTGACGAAAAATATGAGGGGAAAGCAAAGAATATAAAGCTGTAGTGGATTGCTTAATTAGCACTAATTATCGGATTAAACCCTTCGGATTAACTCTTATCCTTGCTTTACCCTTCGACATAGTCGGTGGGTGTCGATCGTGTATACAGTGTACAAATACGAGGACCTACGGCAGCTTTTCCCGTCCACCGCGTATTTCTTGGTTTCTGTCGGTTGACGGGAACGACGAGGATATCATCGAGCTCCACGTCAGCGCGGATAAACTGACGCGAGCTTCGATACGGTTGTTGGTGGTGTCGTTGGCATCGCACGTGTCTCGTACCACGGTCCGACGCCCCGGTCACCTGAGCTTCGGTCCTCGGAGGCCGCTGTGGCGTCGCAATCGGTCCTTGTAGGTGGTCACATGCATTCAACCTTTAACTAAAAGTGCGATCATACCCTAAATAAAGAAGGGTAGAAGGAATGTGGAACGAGAGAGTATATTGTGTTGTGGTCTAGAGGTAGATTGGTGGGAGCTTTCCTTCAATGGTCCAAGTTATATTTTTAATCTTATCTATCAGTGTTTAGAGCCACAATTTTCACGAAAGAAGTGCCTTGGATTTTGCTAACCTCTAATTTTATGTTTTCTCTATTATTCCCGCACCCCACCCTCACCTTCATATTATTCTAACCTTATGTTTTTTTTATTATTCCCCTCACCCCTAACCTTATGTTTTCGTTATTATTCTCGCACCCCACCCTCATTCTCATACTACTCTAACCTTATGTTTTCTCTATTATTCCCCACCCCTTGAGTGAAGGGAATAATAGAGAAAACATAATATATGAGGGTGAGGGTGAGGGGAATAATAGAAAAAACATACTCTAACCTTTGTAGACATAAATAGCTTCTGGTAGTGGATTTGGGGGAACTAACTTCTCAACTCTAGTCAAAAAATGAAAGAGCTTATTACTAAAAAGAAATTGTTGAATAAATCCAACATAAAGATAGGAAAGATAGTTTTAGTGACTTGGATCTTGCTCTGCTCTAACCTTTGTAGACACAAATAGCCTTTGGTAGTGGGTTTGGGGAAATAACTTATCGACTCTAGTAAAAAAAATAAAAGAGCTTATTACTAAACAAATTATTGAACGAATCCAATATAGGGATATGTTATTAGAGATTATGCGGTGAGATGTAAATTTGTGAGCTAAAGACTCAACAAGCTAGCGGAAGCGTTTGAATATGAAAAGTCATTTGAATAAATCACTAGTAATGTGAATAGAGTTATAGGGGAAGTCAGATTCTATCTTTGTGAGAATCGTGAGTGAGATGTAAATTTGTGAGCTAAAGACTCAACAAGCTAGCGGAAGCGTTTGAATATGAAAAGTCATTTGAATAAATCACTAGTAATGTGAATAGAGTTAGAGGGGAAGTCAGATTCTATCTTTGTGAGAATCGTGAATCAAGTAAGAGTTGAGTTAGAAGAAGAAGAAGACTTGAGATACGATCATGGAGAGACCTTAAGAGGCAACTCCAAACAATTGTGTAGTGATCACGACCTATTTCCCTGATGTCAATGGCCAACTAATTATGTAGTGATCACAACCTATTACCCTAATCTCAATGGCCAAGCCTCCATTTGAGAGTTGTGATATAAATATGTATTTGATGCTTTCCTATATGACATGGGTCCTAGTTGAAAACCTCTTGGATAGATTAAAAAAGTATCATGAATATGACAATTCAAATTCAAAGTCAATAGAGACTCCATCAATACTGAACCTTTCGATGGAATGGAAATATTTTATAAAGAAGAATGGGGAAAAGGGAAAGGGAAACTTTTTATTAATTGAATTAACATAGGCGCCATCGGTGGCAACCGCTTCGATGGAATGGAGAGATATTTGAAAGAAAAATGGGAAAACTTTGTGTGTCCTCAGTGAGAGATTTCAAAGGCTTGTCATTTATTCTTGGAAGTTGGGGGTGTAAGTGGCATATTCTAGCAAGCAAGTGAGCATACTCACCTTGCAACTAATCAATGATTATGTTAGTGGGAGACACCATGCCCCTGGCGATACCCTCATTGGCATAGAGGACATGGAATGTTGGGATTTATGTGTTGCAGCAAACTAATGCTCACAATCAATGTGGGATACCAGACAAGAAGACATGAAATTTTATAATCAAAGGAGATAGACGAGAAATAAGAGAAATACTAGTAAGGTTTTATGTTGTAAGAGAATCAAGACCATTTAAATTATAATCTATTATTTCTTGCATCGAGAGTCACTTTATACAACCTAGTATAAGGATGATCTACTAGATACTAGTGGCCACCCGCATGTTCCACTAATTTAGAATGGTTCCACATCTTGGTAGTTTTTCTACGGTTGTTTGGGTCTCAAACTTCTAGGGTCGTTTTGAGACCCTAAATGATTTTTTTTTGGCTCGACAATGCCTAGCATTTACTATTAGGTTGATGTTAGGACGAACAGAATGTGTACTACTCGATTAGACCTTTCTGACGAGGCACTGAGCGCCCCAAACGAAGATCATATATAAAATTTGTGCCCCCGGGAAGTTGATGTATCAACTAACCACATTGGGGCCCACAAACCTTTTGGCATTTCATCTTCTGGGGTTAGGGTTTTCTCATTGATGTTTTATGTTAAAAGGATTTTCCATCCTCTTTGTAATCAATTTCTTGCGAATGAGTGTAGTCGTCACATATATATCTTTAGAGATAAACTACCACCATTCTAGCTAGCTTTTGTGCTTTGCATCTTACAACCTTTTGTATTTCAAACAGTCATTAATAGAATCTGAGTTTATCTATATTATTGTGTTTCTTGTGATATCTCTGTGTATTTCCTTGTTATATCTTTGTCTTCATGTCGTTCTCAATATTATATGGATCAAAGGAAGATGTGTAATTCCTTTCGTGCTAAACATGGAGTTAATATGTGGCATATATATATATATTAATCAAAATTGTTTCTTTTGTTTCTTAATGATTAAAACATTTATGTGGGGTGTTATTTTGTATAAACTTCCCGAGAATAGCTTCCTGCTAAAATGTCATGTTAAACCTATTATTCTGCAAATTGGTATAACTAGTTGCAAATTGAGAGCACAAACACCTTAACAACCTTAACTAGCCCACACAAAGCACAAACACCATACCGATGAGCAATAGCAATTGTTATCTATCTTATATTTTGTTATAAGATCACATACAATATTGTGTGTTTAATAGATTAAAAAAAAAAGATAAAGAGTTGAGAAAGGTTTACATGAGGAGCTACAACTCAAGTAGAGTTACTAAAACCCATGTATGCATAATGGGCATATAAATTGAAGACAAAACCATTGTATGATGCATTGGCGATGAAAAAGATGCTTACAACACAAATTTATAGAATGCAAAAAATTGAGGAAAGGTTTTCACCTTGAAGGAGTTGATCCTTCTCAATGCATGATAGGACCAAAGTTAAAAATGGATCTACACTGGAATATTCAAATCATTTGGAAACTAATGTTGCCTAAACATTATCCATTAGGTTTGATACATGTACAAATGCGCATGTGATTGTTAGCGCTAGCACTACCCTTTGTCATGTTAATCTGCAAGTCACTACACATAGTAGTTGGTGAAGGTCAAGAACAAAACGCCTCAACAAACTCTATGAACTCATATTGCTCAAAATCCATTAAACATATATTTCTATTAAGTTATTGATGAATGGTGTTTTATTAGTTCCAACCCATATAAATCTAGCCTTGATATTCATTAATTTGAGTAATTGTTTGGTCCACTTTTACTATCTCATGAACTTTCATTGTTGACAGGGCACAAAGCTCAAATTTTATTTGGGAGGCACATGGTTGATAGTGTTGCAAATGTTGCAATCCAGAAAGTGGCTTCTCCATCTATGGGTATATCTACACTTTCACTGGTGACAGGGCACATAGGTCAACTTCTATTTTAGGAGGCATGTGGTTCATAATAGTGTGAATGTTGAATTCTAGAAAATGATTTTTCCATCCATGGGTATATCTACACTAGTTGTGTTTATACTATTTGAACAATAATTTTTGTGTAATCTACATGAAATTTAGATAAATTAGGAATACATGGTATTGATGTGTGAATATGTGTTTAGGCAAATTTAAGGGAGGTTTCCTAGATAAAATCTTATCAAGAGTGTGAAAATCATAGTAATTGTCGGATTTGCGTTGAGAAAATGTTGTCGTCCATAAAACTTGGACAATGGATTATAGGGCTCTCCATCTATTGCTATATCTAAACCTTTTGCATTTATACTCTTGAAAATTTGATTTTTTTCATATCTACTTGAAATTGAAGTCAATGAGTTACCTACAACAATGCTACTAGAATATGCATTTATGTGACACATATGAAAGATTTTTGGATGAAATTGTGTTGGGGTGCAAGAATTGCAATTGGACATAATTTTTGGAGTATGGATGATCCACATGGATCTCGGTAGCCATCCACCTTTTCCATTGAATCACCATTTTGAGCCTGTGGTTTTGATAAACCAAAACATTCACCCTTTTGATGGGGAATAAAATGTAATGTGATCTTCATTTGTTAATTACAGACATCATGTAATGGTCTTATGTACATGCCTACAACATAGCGTTAATGCACCGGATCCCATTAGAACTCCGCAGTTAAGTGTGCTCAGGATAGAGTAGTACTGGGATGGGTGACCGCCCAAGAAGTCCTAGTATTTTACATGCCTATGGAATTTTATAAATTTAGTCCAATTTATCCCACATGCATCATGGGAATTGTTCTCCTCTCACTCTCTCATATACAATTGAGGTCAAGGAGGCCATTTAAGCATGCAATGGAGTGTGATGTAAAGCTTCTTGTGAATGAAGCTTAGACAACATCTCTTTCTTTTTAGAGATAAGCTACCCCATTTTTCCAGTTTGTGTTCTATAGTGTTTGTCTATCTTATTCAATAATAGAAGTTGTGTTTCATTATATTTTTGTATTCTCTTCTGTATTTTTGTGTATTTCATTGTTATATCTCGGTTATATTTCTTCCTTCATGTCGTTCTCAAAATAATCCAGATCAGTGGTATCAGAGCAGGCTGCTCCTTGTCGTTTCTCGGAGAAGGTCTCTGGCGAGGTCAGGGTATAGAGAGTTGGCTCTCGAGCTAGTTTCGCTTGAGGACAACTCCTCTCGCTAGCCCAAGCGACCTCCCATGGTGGAAGAAAAGAGAGATGACAAAGCAAGAGATCCTTTCAAGACGTTGCTCGAGGAATCCCTCRTGCGATAAAGGAACAAGATGAAGGACAACTTTGCTCAGATCCTTCGAAGACTACCGATGGCGGCAACTGAGGCATCTTCGACAAGAATCCATTTCGCAAGTGCGACACCCTTCAAGGTACAAGTCAATTTTGATATCCCCTTATTTGAAGGCCAAATAGATGCAGATGCTCTAGAAAAATGGTTGAATCTACTAGAAGGTTATTACTCTGTCCAAAAAAAAATCGATAGTGAAAAGATCACCTTCGCGCTCCTTAAATCCCTTCCCCGTGTCAGAGCTTGGTGGGAAGCTTACTGAGAGAGGTACACCATAGATGAATCTACACTATTTGGGAGAGAACCCACTTGGGCAACCTTTATAGATGCCCTAAAGGAGGAGTTCTACCCTGTCGGAAACTATGATGACCAATACATGAGATGGACAACTCTGTGTAAGAAAAGAGATTGGGTGGTGTCAGAGTACACCAACACCTTTCATACCTTGCGCTCAAATCTGGGTATCAAAGACTCTGAGTGACACCTGGTTTTGAAGTACCGCAGTGGTATACATAGATACATCCAAACATAGATGGATTTTCTAGACATCTCCTCATTGGGAGTTTCTTATCGATATGCAGTAAAAATTGAGCAGAAATTCAAGCAGTAGAGTAAGTGGGAGAAGCATGGAAAAGGAAACTCTAACTCACATAATGAAGGACAGATCAAGGAAGGACAACCTCAAGAGAGACAGCTCCATATGTAGGCAAAGAAGGGTAACGGAAAGTCCAAGAAAGACACCAGAAAGTGGTGTGAGTTCCACAACATCCCTTGGCATAACACTAATGAATGTCACTCAATAAAGTCATTAGCGGCTGAGCTCAAAGATAAATATCCAAACCCTGACTTGGACCCTGATTCAGAAAATGATAAAAGGAGACAAATCATTGATGCAAAACCCACTGCTATTGTCGCAACTACAACAATCCAACTAGAAGAGGATCCTGAAGAGATGGAGCGACTCTTCCATTGACGGATGTGGGTGAAGGGGATCCCACTGCATTTTATTGTTGATAATGGAAGCCAAAAGAACATCATCTCAGCAGAGGTTGTCAAGCAGTTGGATTTGCCAACAACACCACACCTGCATCCATACAACATCGGGTGGCTTCGCCAGGGTCAAGATCTTCGTGTCAGCCAACAATGTTGCATGTACTATGACATCAAGCCCTTCAAGGATGAAGTATTATGTGATGTTGCCCCACTGGATGTCTGTGATGTTCTATTAGGCCAACCATATATGTGGAGGCGCCATGTTATTTATAAGTCTTGACCCCATAGCATCATTGTTACTTTAGGGGGTCAACTATACAGGATACCAGAGGTAGTTTCAACTATTGTCTCACCAAAACAATGCCACAAAGTAATGTCTCATACTGCAAAGTTTAGCCTCTTCACAATCCAATCAGAAGGTGAATAGAAGGACACTGCAACCACTGCAGCCTCAGCCCAAGACCTTTCTATCTAGCAGAAGTAGATCGACAAGATTGTAGAAGAGTACCAAGATGTTCTTGTTGCACTTACGGGGGTGCCTCCACACTGTCCAATCAAGTAAGGTTATAACAGAACCCTTCATACTCTTCATGTTGCATCTTCACCGACAGAGTCCTCCCACACTCAAGTAGATCATGCAACTAGATTGGTTGAATGGATTCAACCCCTCCAACAATAGGTTCATGACAACATTCAACAAGCTAAGCAGGACAACTTCTTCAACAAGGCAAGCAGCGCACCAAGCTTCATATTTAGCAGAAGTCTCCCTGTCTCCCAAGGGAACTTGATGCAATGGGGACCATTGCTTCCTAAGGGGGGAGGAATGATCTAGATGGATCTCGATGGCCATCCACCTTTTCCACTGAATCACCATTTTGAGCCTATGGTTTTGATAAACCATGACATTCACCCTTTTGATGGGGAACAAAATGTAATGTGATCTTCATTTGTTAATTACAAACACCATGTAATGGTCTTCTGTACATGCCTACAACATAGCGTTAATGCACGGGATCCCATTAGAACTCCACAGTTAAGTGCACTCGGGATAGAGTAGTACTGGGATGGGTGATCGCCCGGGAAGTCCTAATATTTTACATGCCTATGGAATTTTATAAACTTAGTCCAATTTATCCCACATGCATCATGGGAATTGTTCTCTTCTCACTCTCTCATATATAATTGAGGTGAAGGAGGCCCTTTAAGCATGCAATGGAGTGTGATGTAAAACTTCTTGTGAATGAAGCGTAGCCAACATCTCTTTCTTTTTAGAGATAAGCTACCCCATTTTTTCAGTTTGTGTTCTACAATGTTTTTCTATCTTATTCAGTAATAGAAGTAGAATTTTACTGTATTTTTGTGTTCTCTTCTATATTTTTGTGTATTTCATTGTTATATCTCAGTTATATTTCTTCCTTCAAGTCGTTCTCAAAATATTCCAAATCAATGGAAATTATAGTGTTTTATTGAAAGTTTGGCTTTAAGAATAGGCACATGGCACTTTCTTGCTCAAAGTAAAGGGTCTCTTAGGTTAAAATGTGGTTAAGTAGTAAAGCCCCTAGTGAAAGCACATGGTGTCTAGTCACCATTACATGATTCCACCTATGTATCCATAGGTAGATGTGCTTAAATCTTTATTAATGAACCCACTCTACACATTGAGGTGGGAATGTGAAAATGGTTAATAAGTTGAACTTATCATTATAAAAGGATTTAGTCTATTGCTCCACTAGTGTGAAGGGAAAAGCATCCATTAGGAATTCAAATTAGAAAAGAGAACCAGTCCTTTTGACAAAATAAGAAAAAATATTACAATTAGTATTATTAAAGAATCCAACAATGTCTAGCATCCATTGGGAATTCAAATTAGAAAAGAGAACCTATCC
>SNQJ01S0050116.1:9114-31122 GCA_010110895.2 Picea sitchensis
AATCATAAATTTAGGAGGGTAATAACTCAAGCAAGGGGTTCCATCAATAATAAAAAATAAGAGAAAGTCAAAGGTCAAGTCCTTCTTTAATGGAAGTTTGTCCACTTGAGTCCCATGATATAACTTATAATATTTTTATCATCTTAGAATATGTGGAAATCTAATGACGTGATCATGTCTTTCTTCTTAACTTATCCTAGGTCATATGGACCATCCCGGGAGAGAATAAGGTCACACGTCATCTCGCCTTGGTACTTAGACCAAGAATATTCCTGGTCCCAGACTAGGATGCCCCAGAACACATTTGGGGGCCCTAGAATATATCTAGGGGCTTAACCACCAAGGTACACAACCAAGGATCAATCCAAGTGCTAAGAAAGGATTCCCTGGAACACACCTAAGGGCCCTAGAACACATCTAGTGACTTGTATAATAAAATTTCTTGGTCCCTAAACAAGAACCCTAGAAGAATATTGGGGGCCCAACTAAGGTATTTTTCCATGGCTCTAACTGCTTGGTCCCAGACCAAGAACCCCAGGAGTGCACTAGGGGCCCTAGATCACAACTAAGGTCTTTGCCATCCTCCTGGAGAATGGCTCTTATAGCTGCACTAATTTTAACACATCACATCACCCTTGAAAGGGAATACAAAGGTTCAGGCAGTGGACGAAGACATAGGGAACCAACAAGAGGTATTCAAACTATTGAAGGACAAATTGGTTATGTCACAAAATAGGATGAAACAACAAGCAGATAAAAAATGCAGTGAAATGGAATTTCAAGAGGGGGATTGGGTATTTCTAAGGCTACAACCATACAAAAAAATGTCACTCAAGCAACAAAAGAAGGACGATAAATTAGCACCCAAATATTATGGCTCCTATAAGGTTTTTCAAAGGATTGGAAGTGTGGCTTACAAATTGGAGTTTCCTTCATTTTCACGTGTACATCCAGTATTCTGTGTTTCTTGCTTAAACAAGGTCATTGACAACAAGATCCCAGTCCAAAATATTTTACTAGAGATCGATGAATAAGGGAAAATCATACTAGATCCAAAAAAAATCCTTGAAATGAGAATTAGGAATCTAAAAAATCGACCAACTATAGAGTACCTCATCAAATGGAAGAACCTACTAGTGGAAGAGATGATATGGGAATATGAGTTCTTCATGCAGAAGCACCCGTGGTTAGTCAAGTGTTGAGGAAAACACTTGTTTGAATGGGAGGGGAATGTTAAGCCTTAGAAAAAGTCCCATGTTATGTATAAACCCCCTTATTAAGCCCTAGATATTGCATTATTACATTTCTAGAAGGTCATATAGAACCCTTCATTGCACCCTTTCATCATAATTGTAACCCTTTGTCTCCTATATATATATATATATATATATATATCAAGTAGATCTAGTATTAACTTCATCTTATCTCAACTCATGTTGTATTATGACGTGGATATATTGTAAAAGGAGGTTTCCCTCTTGAAGTGGACTATAATTCATTGTTTTTTATCATTTTTAAGGCGTTGTATCATAATATAATCTTAGAAAAGAAAGTTTTGCACCTTTTTCATATAATATTATGAAAATAAAATATGTAAATCAATAATGCAAGTAGAGAAAAATGAAAATCAGAAATGAAATGCAACTAAACTATCATGAGAAATCAAAATGCAAATGCAAGAAAGCAAGATGACCTACCTACTTACCTAGGTCCTGGGCCCTGAAGAAGTCAAGTTCCTTTGATGTAGGGTTGGAGAAGAGAACCATCAACTGGAAATGGCATATTTCTCCTATTCATGGCCAAGCCATAAGACATCGTTCCTATGATCATAGTTAGTCCTGCCCCCCTTTTTAAGGATATGAAGGTGGTTCTGTATTGATCACATCCTTAATAAATTTTTCACGTTCTTTATCTCTTTTATATTCTTGTTTCTTTAGTATCTTGATGGACCCTCGCTCTTTTCCTTGGAATTCTACAAGATTTTCTTTGTATTTGTCTGTCTTTGGAAGCAAATTGTTTATACAGTCTTCCTATAGAAAGGGTAAATCGTGAGGATCATACACAATGATCTGGAGAGGCATATCAAATTCACACTCACTATGATAATCGAGGTTGAATAGATCCATCATGTGCTTCTTTACCACCTTTTTTCTATATAATATCTCAAAAGTACCATCCCCCATGGGAATCTGTGCATGGGTGAAATCCATGCTGAGAAAATCACCAAGGTTAGCAGCCCAAATTCTCGACAAAAGCATGTCCCAGACATCTAGAATATCAATTGCCACTTTGTTCATGTTGAGGCCAATATGAGGGAAATCCAACAGATACACTTCAACATCTTCTATGAGATCGTATACCTTCACCCTTTTTCGATGCTCCTGAATCTAGCATGTAATTTTTTAGACATAGACCATTTGTAGCTAGAGAAAGATAAAAGGGAGGGTTATAATCCCCTTGTTGTCCATGAAACATAGTAATCAAGATCAGAAGATGATATTTTTCTTTAGCTGGTACCTTCATCACATTCAAAACATCTCTTCTGAAAGAAGGAATCTTACACATCTCTACCAAAGGAACTGACATATTCATCTTTCCAATCATAGCTAGGATGTCTATGTTCAATTGGATATCTTCATCTGCCTGTGTTGGCCTTGGAAGAAAATCATGAACTAAAGGTGGGGGAGGTGGGGTGACCTTCTATAATGAATGAGGTGGAGATTCCTTTCTCAATTGAGATGGAGCTTTCTTCTCTAGTGGTGTATGAACTGAATTTTGTAGCGGAGGGACATGAATCTTATTCCTTCTAGCATAAGTTAGGATTTCCCTCTTCTTCAATTTTTTCCTCTGATCCTCAGTCAATTGGTTGAGCACTCTGAGCTTACCTTCTTTGGCTCCCCTCTTTATAACTTCATTAAGTTGTTCCTGTGTAATGTACACATACTCATCATCATCCTAGAAAGCAAAAATTGTGTCTATGAAGTTCATACTATCAAGGGAGTCCTCCTCTTGTTTGGGGCATTCATCTTCTGGATGGGGTTATTGAAAAGGAGAACACCATGATGAATCTTCAATATTGACCATCCCAACAAGATTCAAAGTATCAATATCCTTTGCCTCTTTTTGAGGATTTTCCTTCCAACCTATAGTATCGCTCTATTTCCCGACAAAAGGAGGTCTCGGAGCAGACTGGTTTCTCTCCAAGTTTTCCTATCGGTTCATAACCTTATTCTGAGTTTGGACGAATTGAGTATTCATCTAATCAAGCTTCTGAGCTATGAGAGCTCTTGGATTTGGTGCATTGTTTTTTGAAATATTCATCTTTTCTTCTATCTTGGAACAAGGATAATGGAAAGGATCAATCTTGAAGTAGAGAATATTCTCTTTGATTTCTGCATTTTACGCTTTTTATTGTGCCAAAGTGTTGGGTTTCTTATCTCTTAGGATGAAACCAAATTTCCTTTAAAAATAATTCACATAGAGGAGATGGACAACTACTTTAGATGGTCACAAATACTTCTGGATATAACTATATAGCTCATCAAATCTGGTGTCAAATTCACTCACGGTCTAATTCTCCTTTTTCTTAATCTGGTTGAACTGGGTCATTACCATTCTGCTATCCTTGTTTGTTGTCCATTTTCTTTTGAACAACTTAGTGAAATATTCATATGATGCAATATGATTGTCAAGAAATCTTTTGGACCACCTCTGGGCATCTTCGTTAAGAGATGTGTCTAGCAACTTCATATTCCACTCCTTCATTTTCCATGTCTCGATCACATTGTTTCCTGGAAACTTTGGCAATGTTTCCTGGAAACTTTGGAGACCATTTGTTGGATTCTTTAGGCATGGTATTTGGATATCCAGTGATGGCAACCATGTTCAAGGGATTATAAATGTATTTTTCCCAAGGACAAGCCATTGGTGCAAAGGAGAGATTACCGTAGAAAAGGGTTTTGACAACGAGGGAGTTAAATGGAGGATTTCTTTGGTAAACCTTGGAAGGGTTAAATCATCCAGGGGGGAGGGTCCTTTGGGAAGATGGATTATGGGGTGATGGAGTCACTAGATGAGATTTAAATCATCAAAGGAAAGAAAGGGAAAGGGAACTTCCCTCAAGTGGAGTCGTCAGGAAATCTAGGGGTAAATGATTTGAGATAAAATCTTGCCAAAGTGTCATTAGGGCATAGAAGAGGATTCAAAATACTCGCCGACAATGGTGCCAAAATGTTATCACATAGATTGTAGGTTGGGTAAATCTCGCCCAATCCAAAATCATGAAACAACTATGGGAGAAACTACCCGCAGTCACCTTGGATAGATACTCCCCTCGCTTTAGTGATGATAAATCACCACAAGGGGGGAATCTCGATGAACCTAGGGGGATTGAGATGGAAAGTGGAGTAATGGTAAGTGAAACCCCTATAGGTCAATTTTGGAAGTGGAAAGAGGCTTGGAAAAGAGTCTTGTTGATGAGAGGAGGTTTCCATAGTGTAGTGTACTTGTAAGAGAAAGTTCAACTTGCCCGAGAAAGGAAAATTTATCGAAGTACAAGCCAAATAATCAAAGGGACAAGCAAGTGAATCTTGTTGTACTAAATTGCAGCAGTAAACAAATATATATATCAGAAAAATAATGAGTTACTAACTACATAAATAACCATCAAAAGCATCAAATATTTATTGGATGGCCAAGCACTAAACAAGTAGATAATATTCCAATACTTAAGTATAAACTTTGATGGTAAGATAGGGCTTCTAAATGATGTTATCAGCAAAGTACAAAGGCATCCCTATGGCTGTAGAAAAAAAATTCTACAACAACAATATCTATCCACTAAAATTGGTAAACAATCCACCCAAAAGATAGCCAATGTCAAATAAAATTATAATGGCATAGTGTAAGCAAATTTCAATGGTATATTAGTGAGTTATGAGAGAGTTTAAGAGTGTTTCTTTGTAGCCCTAATGGATGTAGAATTTAATTAATTGCAGCAAGNGATAGATACTCCCCTCGCTTTAGTGATGATAAATCACCACAAGGGGGGAATCTCGATGAACCTAGGGGGATTGAGATGGAAAGTGGAGTAATGGTAAGTGAAACCCCTATAGGTCAATTTTGGAAGTGGAAAGAGGCTTGGAAAAGAGTCTTGTTGATGAGAGGAGGTTTCCATAGTGTAGTGTACTTGTAAGAGAAAGTTCAACTTGCCCGAGAAAGGAAAATTTATCGAAGTACAAGCCAAATAATCAAAGGGACAAGCAAGTGAATCTTGTTGTACTAAATTGCAGCAGTAAACAAATATATATATCAGAAAAATAATGAGTTACTAACTACATAAATAACCATCAAAAGCATCAAATATTTATTGGATGGCCAAGCACTAAACAAGTAGATAATATTCCAATACTTAAGTATAAACTTTGATGGTAAGATAGGGCTTCTAAATGATGTTATCAGCAAAGTACAAAGGCATCCCTATGGCTGTAGAAAAAAAATTCTACAACAACAATATCTATCCACTAAAATTGGTAAACAATCCACCCAAAAGATAGCCAATGTCAAATAAAATTATAATGGCATAGTGTAAGCAAATTTCAATGGTATATTAGTGAGTTATGAGAGAGTTTAAGAGTGTTTCTTTGTAGCCCTAATGGATGTAGAATTTAATTAATTGCAGCAAGAGAATCACAAGGAAAAACTAGATGCCCTAGTGGCTCAAGAAAGATTATAACAAGTAAAATTTATTCCAACTTGAACAAATGCTACATCTCAAAAAATCATGTATTCTAATGCAACGATTTTATTTCTCGATGAGTGGCTAAACAATTGGGTTATGGAGTCTTGGGTGTAAGAATTTAATTTACTACTTCTCTAGGGGTGTAAGCCCTTTTACTCCCTAGAGAAAGAAAATCCAACAAGGTAAATCTAGGAGGGTGTAAGCCATTTTACTCCTCCTAGCAACCTTAAAAAATAACTTATCCAACAACAATTATGATATACTTGGTGGAGGGTGTAAGCTGTTTTACTCCTCCAAGGGTTAGAACAAGAATTTCTATGAAACAATAAGAAATTACCAACAATATTAAGAAATTCCTTACCAATTCCAATAGAAAACATGCAAAACCCTTCTCTACCAAGAATATTCCATCAACATGCAAAAGACAAGCCTCTAAGAAGGTAGCACACTACTTTAGCTCCACAATAAATAAGATAAGAATCCTTAAATTTGCACAAGAGAGGGAGATAGACCAAATTCCCAAAGAGGGTGCAAATTTAAGCCATATTTAATTCTCAAGTGAGTGAGTTATGATGAAATGAAATGTCTTAGGTCTCCTTTTATAGGAGGCGTTTAAAATTATTTTGTCCATATATGATTAGGGTAAAACACAATTAGGGAGGCTGACCTCCTCTAATTTCCCCTTTACAATTCAAATTTAATTTTACACAAGAAAGAAAACCCTAAAATATGATGTCATACCCCATAGGGGTGACATTTTGGCACATAGAGAAAGTCGTTGAGCAATGTGAGGGAGTTGTTGGACCTCCAAAGGCCTTTTATTCCATTAGTTAGAGTTCCTCTTCATCAAAGCATTCCAAATTTTCTTCAAGTCATCACCACCATTATCAAACCCTAGCCTCCAATGTGACGTCAAGCCCTAAAAGAGGACGTTTTGACCTTCCAAGGTCAAACGTTGGGCTAAGGGGGGGCTAGGTCTCATAGTCCAAGATGTCTTCGCATGCCTCCAAAGGAAACATTCACCATATAGATGCTCCCAAGGTGTGGGTTATGACATCCACTCTATGGGATTCATGCCCTAATGAAGGCCCAAGCTAGGCTTGTTACTCTGCAAAATTCCACCAAGCAAGGTCCTGCAAAGACAGTGAATTATCCCTCCTAGGGTCTCAATCTAAACATATCATGAAATCACATTTAATACAAGAGCCACCTAAACATGTGCATCAAAATTGCCTTTTCAAATTAAACTAGTGCTCAAAGACCCTATGCAATTTTCCAAATTTAGGTATGGGAGGGATGTCATAATACCCTATTGGGTGAACCAATTCCTTAAGTAGGGGATGTTCCCAAGGATAGTCCTTTCTAAGTCATGTAATGAATGTGAGGTGGGTGTGGGTTTAGATTTCTAGGTTTTGGGCTTCATGACATACAAGGGCTCGTATTGTCTCATTTATGGGCACCTTTGTTGAGGGCTAGCCACATCCATTTCTCTCTTCTTTTTTTTGAAGCATAGTTTTTACAAGCCCTTTATTTTTTATCCATTTAATTTGTGTGTGTCACCAAGTTGAATACAATAAGGGGAACTAAAAAGGAAATGTATAGCCCACAAACTCTCTACCTTGGTTAACATGTTTTTATGAAGACCTTCCAAGTTCAAGTCAACAAGGGGCACTGAAAAGGAAATGCATAGCCCACAAATGCTATATCATGAAAGGTGATCATTATTTAATTAGTTATTAGTATGGGTCTCTTCAGTTTCTTATGAGAAGTGTTTCATTGCTCTCGGGATCCCAGGGTGAGTTTCTATTGCATGATATTTCTTTCTAGGGAACCTCCAAGCCTAATGGCCCCTTATTCCCATGAAATGAGGTACATTCCCTTCTTGGGTCAATAGGATAGAAAACCTAAAATATGGGGACATGGAAATGAAAGAGATGATGGAAAGTGGTAAGTATGACGGTAAGATGACCCTTCGAGGAGACCCTCGGATACAACCCTTTCCCCAAGGGTGGCCAGTTACTAGGAGACCATGATACTCACCAAAGTGAAATAGGGAAAAAAAAACAATGTCCAAGTAGGCATTCTATAGTCAAGAGAAACTCTAATGAAACATATTCAAATGCCTCAAGTATTAAGGTGATACTTATCATGATACATGACTTGTTACCTCATGGAGAAAGACCCATGTCTTTCAAAAACAAGTTGATGTGGTGAATGTCATCATGATGAATCAAAGAAGTATGGTGGTGAAGAGGGTCTCCACCTATGTACTATGGACAATGTCAGTCAATGCATCTCTCGGTACTCCACATCTGCAACCTTAGGGTCTTGAGACACCATCTCCTTAGTTATCCGTAGAAATGGAGGATAAAATAATTTATTAATGAATAACTACCCTAACCCTAGATCTCAATTTCCAAGATTAGATATTTCCTCTCACGATCTAACGATCACGACTTAATCTATCATTGAGATCACTTAAATCACTCAAGTTGCCCAAACTTTATAAAAAGTCACTTTTACTCATTAAATAATAAAAGACCCCAGCTTTATAAATTCACTAGAGAGAGACATTTTCTAGTCACTTGAGATCACTTAAATCACTCAAGTGACCCAAACTTTATAAAAAGTCACTTTTACTCATTAAATAATAAAAGACCCCAACTTTATAAATTCACTAGAGAGAGACATTTTCTCGTCACTTATGCATGTTAGGCATGATTGATGCATAAGTAAATTCTAGCTACAAAAAACTAACAGTCCCTCTTAGCGAGAGAGGTACTTCTGAAACCTCTACCACCTCCTGGATCTTTCTCCAAGCTCAATACTCTATCCATAGAAGTTTCTCCCTTTGACTCTGTAGCCCATCTCACTACCTTCCCTTGACTTTGACCTGAAGACTTGTGTTAGTCACCTCTTTTCTGAGAAATCACCTCATCCTCTTGATCATCCTCCAATGTCATTTCATACCAACTTAGTTTCCTGACTGAACTAGATGAAGTCTCACACCCAATTGTCTCTAACACTAACACTGAGCCTAAAATCCAATTGGACTCTCTATATACAGGTTTACCCAACAATGTGTACATCTTTCCATCTCAAATTCCAAGCACTCATGCTACATCTGGGATCTCTAACAATGAATACATAACTACTCGTCCATTACAAAATAGGACCACATACCTATCGTCCTCCAAAGCTGACACTGAGAGTAAGTTTGTTCATATCTAGTACTAGTAAAACCTTGGCCACCTCAAGATATCCTCATGACTCCATCTGAAATATAAACCATCCACGCCCCTCCACTACATGTGTGGAGTCAAACCCACTATCCACATGAATGTTTAAGTCGATATCTGTAATACTCGGGAACATCGCTACTGTCCTAGTCATATAACGAGATGCCTCATTGTCCACAAACCATGCACCTATGTTCTCACACTTTGCAACACTACTACTCGAGAGACAACTCACTAAAGAGAACTCCTTATCGAATTGCTCGACAATATCATATGTTGTTGTTGATGCAACAACCTTTGCTTCCTTCTTGACTTTCTTTTTGTTCGGACACTAACTTGAATAGTGGCCAAACTTATGACAAGCAAAGAATTTCACTTTGCTCATGTCCTTCTCTCCTTTTCTCTTTCCCATAAGAGAAACATCCTTCTCATCTGCACCACCCTCTACCTTCTCCTGATATCTACTTTGAAAACCCTTCTGTATCTTCTCCCAAGTAAAATCATCCGATAATCTTCTCCAATATGGAAGTTTCTCTCTGCCCACCACAAACTTCACGAAAACCTCCCACTCTTTGGTGAATCCCTTTAAGGCTATGCACACCAACTCCAATTCTGGAATAATTTCTTCGACAATTGCCAACTCATCCTTCATCTATGCAACTATGGTGATGTAGGAGGCCACACTCTCTCCCTTGACCATCCTAGTACTATGGAGCTTATCTTGAGAGCCATTTTCTTTTTCTCGTTCTTTTCCTCATACAAATTTTCCAGTGCATCCCACATTTTCTTGGTTGTTTTCTTTTCATCCAAATGTGGAATCAAGTGGTATTTTACTCCATCCAAAATTATCCTCTGCACCCTTAATTCCTTCACCTCATGAAGGTCTAGAGAAATAAGATCTGATGTGGGTACAATCACAATGTTACTAACAAAATTCCACAACTTTTTCTCCCTAAGAACAACTACAATTTTGACCTTCCACTGCAGGTATTTGGACATCCCCGCCAACCTATCCTCATACCTGATGTAGAAATCCATATTTCCCCCTTCCTTATTCCAAGAAAATACCCCTGCAAACATTGTAACCTAAGTGCCAAAAATCTATATGAACTATGCAAATCTCTTGCAACACTTTCGTCAAACAATTTGATAGTGTAATCTACAACTCTCTTGTAGCACTTTCGTCAAACAATTTGTTCTTCCCACTGAACCTCAAAGGAAAAGCTCTAATACCATGTTAAAATGTACTTATGACTTATGTCAAACACTTAGTAAACATTGATTTCAACCTCCAATAAACTTCAACTTTGATGCAACAAACTTAAAAACATTCAACAGTGACTTAGCAGAAATACAATTACTAAGAAAATTGAAATTTAGTAGCGGAAGTAAAATGAACATTAGACAACAATCATTCATACATTTGACAAGTAGATTTTTCGGCAAAGCCTCTGTAAAAACCCACGAGGGGAAAACCAATATAAATGAGAAATTTAATTATGAGCTCATAAAGAATAATTCTGGAAATTACAGTAGTACTTTTCTGCCAATTAAATGCATTGTACTTATCTCAAATACCGTGTCGATCACCTAGAAATCTATGCCAACCTTCCTCGATTTCCATGCCTGATTTTCTATATGGTTATACAACCCTCTCCCTCAGAAAATCATGCCTCGAAATTTGTGCCATACTTTTGATCTTACAATATCGTGTACAAATTTATTACAACAACAACCCACCTCAATTTTTGTGCCAAATGCACCTCGATTTCTGTGCCAAATATCAACCTCAATTTTTGTTCATAGTTGTAGTTGTATGGCTAGCAAAATAAATGTTGTATGACCTTCATAAATCTGCAGTGAGGACTACAATTAATCCTATAAGTTACCTTGGGATTTATTCCACCTTCTTATCTTGGAAAGTGTGCCCTAACTGTTGCAACCAATTCCCTCTCTTCTTCTCCAAGCTCTTCCCTCAAAATGTCTCATTCTTAGAATGTGCATCCCATCTCTCAAAATGCTCCTTTTATAACTCATTAATGAATAACTACCCTAACCCTAGATCTCAATGGCCAAGATTAGATCTTTCCTCTCATGATCTAACAATCATGACTTAATCTCTCGTTGAGCTCACTTAAATCACTTAAGTGACCCAAAAATTATAAAATTCCCTTTTACTCATTAAATAATAAAAGACCTCAACTTTATAAAATCAATTTATAAAGTCACTAGAGAGAGACATTTGCTCGTCACTTTTGCATGTTAAGCATGATCGATGCAGAAGTACCTCCAAGCTACAAAAAACTAACAAAGGAAAGACAAGAGAAAACTCAAGAATCAAACCCTAATGGAGTCCAATCACAAGCCCTAGGTATTGATTCTTTATAAAATCAACTTAGGGGAGTCTGCTACAAGCCCTAAGAGGTTGTCCTATGTCTTTTAAAGGGATTTAACAAGAGACAAGATGGATCTTAGGTCAAAACCCTAGAGGAGCCCACTCACAATCTCTAAAATTTGGCCAATAAGGATAAGGTTAAGGGAGTCCACTCACAAGCCCTAAAAATACGGTCCTTATGTCAGTTAACAAGCTTTAAATGAATGAAAACAAGGGAAGAGAGTTCACTACAAGCCTTCCTAGGGTTTCAAAACAAATTTTATCTAAGAGAAACAAGATACCATGCAAATTATCATCACTTTGATAAAGCATTTACTTAATACATCAATAACAAACCACCAAAGACTTGAAAAGAACACTTACTAGTCAAATCGTTGGGCATGAAATAAACCTTGAACATGAAATCATCCACAATAAATTTGCAAAGAATCCTCTAGATCATCTTCAAGAAAGTGCACATAATTTCTCCATGATGAATAAGAGAGTAAACAAGTGCTAGAAGTGATTCTCCACAAGATAAATTATGATTTACAAATGAGGAAACCATCCTCTATACAAGTGAGACAAGCCTAGTGCCTCATCTCTTTAAAAGCCCCTAAAATCATAATAAGCCATTATTAAAGGTAGATAGGTCTTAAGTTGACCCCCAAAATAGCCTCCAAAACAAAGATACAATGTTAATACATCAAAACGTCCTCTTAAAATCCCACACATGTGAGTGTAAGAGGATCCTTGAGGGTGACACCATCTCTTCAAGGGGTACAATAGCTCCAAAAGTCAAATTCCATCCCCAAAAGGCGCAAAGCATTATGAAAAGTTACATCCCCTCATAAACGAGGTCGCATTTCGTCATCAACCAAATGCCAACTCATCATCCATGTGCTAGGTTGACTCAAGAAAAAGTCACACCTCACTCAAGCATGATGTCATCATCATGTGCACAACATCCCAAGATCCTAGGGTGACTTCATGGTGGATAATGGCTTCATGACATCTCCAAAGAGGTACATAATCATCATCAAGGGAAATGGGGTCAATCCAAACCATAACATCCTCAAAGGGTGCAATGTCGAGGTGTATGGGCTTCTTTCCCTCTGAGTGGCACATCAAGCTATATCTACGACATTTAAGCTCATCAAAGCAATGTCCAAGGTCCATGAGTTGTTGGAGGATGCCTCAATGCATGTCAAGTCATCAAGAAGTCCAATGCTCATCATTAGGACTCTAATGTCCTTCATATTGTGTGCAACGTTCTGGGTGCAAGCATCAAAACGTCCCTAAGAGGACCATCTTCGGGGGTTCATCGTGATTCGTTAATAATAAATCTTCACATAATCATGTAAGACCAACCATAACAAAATCCAATAGTCATTGGAATCATACAAAGTAAGCCACAATCTAATACAAGAGCTAGACAAGCAATTCACGTTAGGTATCTTCTTCAAACTTCACACTAGCTTAAGGCTTTATGGATTTTGCCAAGTTTAGGTATGATAGGACCATCACAAGACTCTATTAGGTGTGCCAGTACCCAAGTAGAAGAGTAGTTCCCGATAAACCCTTCAAGGCCATGTAAGTATAAGTGAATGATATGGTATGGGGTTTACTTCATGATCATGGTATCTTTGACATGCAAGGCCACGTGTGGGTTCATCTCCATGAGTGCCTTTGTAGAGAAAATGTTTAGTGTTTGAATTACCCTTTCCTTAATAGTGTGTGTATTCCAAACCTCTTTATTGCCTTTTGATTATTCATTTATTGCTTTGCAAGTCCCCTTTTAGGTTCATGCATTTATTTCTAATAAAATTAAGTCCTTTCAATTTGATATCCATTCTGTGCATTAAGACTTGGACAGTATATTACAATAATACTCCCATTCGAATCATAAAAAGACCAAGAACTAATTACTTAAAAATTTGTTGGTGCAATCGTGAATTGCCCATATATGAGAGAGAGTTGAATGCCATTATGCATGGAGTGAAGAACTAGAGGCATTCATATTATTGGTAAACAAAACAATGATCAATTGATATTGTAAAATTTTACAATTCAATTCAATTTCCGGTATATGAGATGCTCATGTAGTAAAGAACTAGAGGCATTAATATTTATTGTTAAAGAAAACAATCGTAAATTGATATCATAAAACTTAGCAATTCATATAAACTTAATCTAAGTTCCAACAAAGTCAACATTCCAAATGATTTATTTTCTTGGAATAAAATCAAATTAGTAATCATATAGTTTGGCTTGACATAGTGATTATTATTTATGCTATTGACACAATGATTATTATTTCATTGCATAAATTTGTATGTATCAACATAACTTATATTATGCTTTATATGTAGGACAAGTTGTTGTAGATGGCGTGGTGCACCAAAAGTATGATGCAAAACCCAGAAAGTATTGTCCACGCAAATATGTCGACCCAACAAAAGCCTCCGGGCCGAAGCTAAAGGTGATTTTTTGAAAAATATTGGAATGGAAGTGAAAACCTTGACGTGAATTTTGATTCATATCAGATTTAACACTATTGTTCTTGAACTTAATTTAAGCATCATCATTTCTGGCATTATTACCTCAGGAATGTACTGGGAATGTTGGGTTTGGGTCAAAAATATTGAGAATGTCAGCGGTACGCATCCTGTCACTACTATTTTATTTCTGGTTTTGTAAGAATTATTTCACATACAATGCAATTATAATGGTTAAAATGTGCATATATCCTTACAATTATATATATATATATATATATATATATATATATATATATATATATATATATATATATATANATATAATCTTACTTATTCTTAGGATTATTGTAGAGGAATTTCGAAATAATAAGAAACCAATTTCCTCAGTGATGTTAGGAAAACTTTTTATATGTTTAGAAATAATTTTTGAAATACATTAGAAGAGTTAAATGTTCTTTTTTAGTCGAGAGAGTTGTTAAGATAAGGTTGTATGAGAATGTTATTGCTAGGTTCAAGGACATTGAGGGTTGGTGAGGAGGAATTAATTGCAATATAGGAGTTAAGAAAACCATGTCCCTTATCTTTTTTTGGCATTTAGATTGACAAGCTAAGACATGTCATCATCCTTCTCCTTTAGGTTGATGATATTGTTCTTATGGCGAGATGCCTCTTTGATCTTGAAAAGCAACTAAGAAATCTTAAGGATTTCTGTTCAGTTATGCTAGTGAACACTCACAAAACAAAGGTTATGACAATCAAATCCAAAAAGATCACTTACACTAATTTTGTGTATGACAATAACAACTTAGAGGAAAGCAATTCATACAATTATCTCAGTATCTAACTTCATCACAAGATTAACTGGAACCATAGCATTGAAATAAGGATTAATGGAGGGTGGAAAGCCTATTTTGGCCTTGAGAACAATTGTAAATCAGTGGATTTTATAGGGAAAAAAAAAACTCCTCTCGGACTTTCCTAACTCTTGTTGTATTATATGGATGTGAATTTTGGGACTGCAACATGTATAGAGAATCATGGAGGAAAATTTAGCAAATCTAGAGGTGACTTCAATTTACAATCCTAAAATTAAAATCAATATGCCATATCCTATCCCCCCCTCAAAAGATGGTCTTTCCCCCATTGAGAATATGGCTATGATTGGGTACCTAATGTACAAGCACAAGCACAAGACGAATAACATGAAAGGCAAGAGGCTTGCTAAAGATTGCTTCAAACTCAGTCAAAGTCATGTGCAACTTAGGAGGGGTTGGCATAAATATGGTATGTCTTGGTTAAACCATTGGAGAATAGAGGAGGTCACTTTGCAAAAAATGATACCATTAAAAATACTACCACATGATGAGCTTCATTGAACCCCCTGTAATTATTAAATCATCCACATATATTAAAATAACCAAATCAATTTTAACATACAAACAGTAAAGATTTGGATCAACACTATGTATGTTTTAAACCTTTACAATATAGAAATGCACACAGATTATGTTTTAAACCTTTACAATATAGCAATGCACACAGATTCTTTATAAAAAAGAAAGAGAAAAATAACATTTACACATAGTAGTAAGAAATTTACCCTAAAAACCCTTAATTAGGGAAGCTAGAAAATGTAAGAGTCGCAACTCTAACTCTCATTTTATTATCTTCACCATTATAATACAATATTTATAGGATCCCTTGGCATACAAAACCCTAATTCATTGACTCGGATTGGATTCTTTGAACGCAATTACATTAAAATGGATCAAAAAACCATTGGTTGAAAAACACCAAAAACAGACCAAAGAATATAACACCTACCTAACATTCTCTCACTTGTTGTATTCTTTGCATACATTCCCCCCCAAGATTACACGATCAACAATCCAAGTTAGCAATGCCCATCAATTCTCTACACCAAGAAAAATTCCTAGTGCTCATAGACTTTGTTAATAAATCTGCAACATTCTTTAAAGTGTCCACCTTCACTAGAAGCACCTTCTTGTCTTCAACCATGTCCCTCACAAAGTGATATTGAACATCAATATTCTTTGTCTTAGAATACTCTCACTATCACGATCTAACCTTACAACTTGTTGTACAAACCCAATACTTGAAAACAATCTTTGTAACCATACAACTTCCTTGCACAAATGGTTGTTGTAATACCCATGTTTCCCCCAACTTGTAAATATGATTATGTTATTGCTAAGAGACTATGGACATATCAATTATGTGTGGATTTTGGGACATGATGAACCTTTTCAATAAAGAAGGTAATGTAGATATTTCAATTATTAAATAAAATGGAAATTGTTGAATAAATGTTGAAGGTGTTGCCAATATATTATGATGCATGAGAGGAATGGTGAGGGGAACCATTAATGGTTGAGATGACCCTTTCCAAGATAGCACTCTGATGGATTTAAATTGCTTAGACCTAGAACAATCATATGTCCATGAGAGGATGGAGTACCCATCTAAAAACTTCTTGATCTAACCCACGAAATAGGGGATTGGATCCATGAAATCCTACTGGAGAAGGAAAGAAAAAATAGGAAAATCATGGGAAGAGAGTAGAGGATACACACCAATAGGTCTGGGGACCAATTCTAAGGAACAACATCATGTGAAGCTCTCTAGTTATGGGTACAAGAACTGTTGGGTAGTGTTTTCTAATCAATATGATAAGCGGGGTTGTATGGAATTTGAGTGATTGAGTGAGCAATCACAGTAGGCCCCCTTGCTTGGTGGATAGAATACTAGACTACCAAGTTCCTGTGGGAGAAGGAGAGTAACCCTCATCCCTTGTTGTTGCTGAGAAAAATAAGAACTCTCTTTCATGGCATCATACTCTGGCTAGGGGGTGGCCAACTGTGAAAACACCAGGAGCGGTTGTGCCTTTGGTTGGGTGGAAAGTGGAACACCCTTCAACAATTTCCAACAATTTCTAAATTTCAGATAAGTGTTTTCTGTGTTTTGATTTTCCATGACAAGTTTATTTAATACTATGGACTTCATGTGCTAGTTAATTGCAGAATTTGTTATTTTATACAAATGGTAGAAAATTGTTACTCTAATTGTCTAGTTGCCTGAAATAAGCATTGGGAAACATATTATGTGGTTGGTTTTCTACATGTCCTTATTTTGAAACAGGAACTATTAGTATAATGGGTTATCACTCAAATTATGAACAAAGTGTTGGTTGATCATCTGTAGTAATCTATATTAACAAATCCCCAATTATTATTAAATTCAAGCCACAAAAATCTGCATAGAGTAGCTTGGTAATTAGGAAAATGCATTAACAAATCCCCAATTATTAGTAAATTCAAGCCACAAAAATCTGCATAGAGTAGCTTGGTAATTAGGAAAATGCAATTTCTGTTAGAAAAGGTCAGCTGGATTTGGCCTCTCTATTGGTATGTAAAATATACTAGACTCAAAGCTTGAAGGAATTTCATACCCCTAAAGTTCATACCCCTAGCCACACATTAAAGAAGAGGCAAAGTATTTTAAAACAAATATTAGGAAAGTAATGATAATCTATATGAACAAATCCCCAAGTATTAGTAAAGTCAAGCCACAAAAATCTGCATGGCCTCTCTATTGGTATGTAAAATATACTAGACTCAGAACTTAAGGAATTTCATACCCCTAGCCACACGTTAAAGAAGGGCAAAGTATTTTAAAACAAATATTAGGAAAATAATGAAAAATGAATTTTAAGCTCTAAATTGGAAATAAAATGAAATTTAGAAATTTACATATTGAGAATAATTAAATTTCATTTGGATTTAATTAAATTTGCATAAATTTATATATGTAAATGTGTATTTCTATGTTTTCTAGACAAATTTGAATGAAAACTTGAAGCCTTCTCTTTCTATTCAAAAGTATTTCTTCCTGGTGAGTGAGTAATGGAAACTTGAAGCCTTCTCCCCTTCTCCTTTTGTTCAAAAGTCTAAGATTTTCCTAATGTTTGAATTCACACTTGGTGTTGCACATGTGATTTGGCACTCATGAAGGAGTTATTATTATTAGGGTATTTTTAATTATCAGTAATTATTGCTTTTATATATATATATATAAAAGAAATCCTTTTCTTTCGGAGTTGATCGTCGGAGGTTGGAGACAGAAGGAGTGTTTGAATGAAGAGTGAATCTCTCAAAGTGATGACATGAGTGTTTAAAGGTCCCACGTATATTTTATAATATTAAAGTATGCACTTTCGTGATTGGTTGTTGGACAAATGAAAGGAGCACACATGATTAAACTCTGAAGGTTTCAAAGTACGATAGCATGGGTACTATAAGGTCCCACATATATTTTATTATATTAAAGGTTGCTCTTTCCTAATTGGCCATCGAAGTAATGAGAGATGAGTGAACACTCAGAGTACGATAGCCCGAGGGTTATAAATTTATACATACATTTTTATAATATTAAATAAATGTTTTTTTGTAATTGGTTCTTGGAAAAACAAGAGAAGCACACACATTTGGACTACGAAGACCTCGTGGCCTGAGTTTTTATAATATTTAAATATTATAATAATTAAACACTAATTCATTTTTTTTCCCGTTGGAGAAATGAGAAGGGTGCATGTGAAGGGAGTCTGAATTCCTTGAGATAATATATAATATTAAATATATTCTAATTCCCTTTCTTTTCATATATATATATATATATATATACGTGAAAGGACAACGAATTATATACATTAATTAAGATTAATAAATTTAAGTGTATTATGACCTAATTAACTTTATTATATTATAATATAATTACTTATAATTATATTATATTATAATCAATTAGATTTTATCATACAATAATCATTAAAGAGTAATATTTGAAATAGTGTTAAACCATTCAAGGGAAAGAGAGATAAAGGTAAATCCTCATTAACTATTGGGCCAGTACATTAGACTAAGTAAAGATGTATTTATGGGGTATTTAATTAATCAATATTAATTATCTCTAATGAGGATTAAATAATTGATTATTGAGGAGTGGTATTTTAAGAAAATATTGATTAAGTGATTTAATCAGTTTTTAAGAAACGAAGAAGAGTCAATCTCTGGTCGAGCGAGCCTTTGTACCCTATGGTGATGTGGCGCATTGTGATGGGTCCACGTGTCAAGTGGATATTGGACCACCTGTCGCGTCAGGAGATAGGTACACAGTGGCAACAATGACCAAGGTGGCAAGCGAGATTCAATGTCAATCTTAGATCTCCAAGGGCCCCGCATAAGCTAAGTGTTGTTGGAGCATGATAAGGGTCGTTAACCGTCATGTAAGTTGGAGACTCTGAAGCTATTGGAGTCGTTGATGTCCCAACCCCGAGGGTCATTGGATTTGTAATTTAGATCCATCAGAGTGTGTGTAGTCAAAGTGGATTAGGTGTGGGAAATCTGCTAACCCCGATGGGAAGACTCTGAAGAAGAAGTAAATATTCGAACCAACGGACGAGGAAGTTAGATGGTTCCGGTGGCAAATGCCACATGAGTTCCATGTTGGATGGCATGAGTGACGAGAACCATGTGGCACTAAAGATGAACTCAATGAATGAAAGTCCAGAAACTTTGGAAAGACTGTAACTTCTAATCGAGAGCTTGGTTTTGAGCATGACTACTATCATTGGAAATATCTTATGCGTGGAAGACAACGATATCCTCTAGATGAGGCTTGATATGGTTGAGGGAAACTGAAATTTTTAATACCCCATCCCTTAAAAGGTACTTAAGGGGTTGGATGTCTTATAGAGTGATATCAAAGCAGCCAACAAAACTGCTTAGGCTCATGAAAGAGTCGAATAAATTTTCTTAGAAAACTTTTAAGGGGGAGGGAACCCTACCCTACCCTATCCATAAGAGCTTATTAAAAAATTACTACCGAAAAGAGGATTGAGATATTATGTTGTTTTTACATGTTTTAAACCTGAAATGTTTGTTGTTATTATATGCTAAATGATGATTTCACCTTACGAAATTACATGTGTTGTTCATAAATTAGTGGATATTTAACTAACAAAAAATGTTGTTATCAACACTTAGACAGATAGTGGACAGCAAGGAAAACTACGACATAAAGAATGGTGACACATCATGACATGGGAGAGAGCTCCCATAATAGAGAAGAAGAGTCTGATGAAAGGAGAGTGGTGGAAACTCCTCCAGATTTGGCTGAAACTATAAGAAGCCTCATGACAAAATTACATATCTTTAAAGCAGACAATGAGAGGCTTATAAAAGAACATGAAAAACAAACTGAAATAAATGCAATTTTGATACAAATCTTGTTAGATATAAAAAGAAAGTTGCAGCATGGGCCAACAGCCAGTAATGTGGACAAACATCAATCCAAGAAAACCCAAAGTCCACCTAAGATAAAAAAAAATGGCCTTGAAATTAACAACACAAAAAGAAGCACCTCAAAATAAATAAAATAAATAACTATATAGCCTTACAAAAAGGGTTATTGATCCTCATTCCTATTGTAGTTATATATGAGGTTTTGGGTTTTGAGTTGAACATAATGCAACTAGGGTATGTTATTCTCTAGACATCTTGTCCACACTACTTTCAATTTCAACCACATTCGAGAGAATTTCTTTTTTTCCTCTCCTCTCCCTGCTATTTTTCTTTCTTTTCATCAAATTCTTAGCTTCTAGGTCTAATTCAAATTCATTTTCTATGGATTCCACATTTGTTACACACACCTTAATGGATAGTTTAAGATCATCCACAAACTTCATTATTTCTTCTTCACTATCTCTTACAAGAATAACTCTCATGGCTACTTTACAAAATTCATTAAAATATTCTTATTCTTCGGCTTTAATTTCTCTAATATTCCCTTCATTTTCAAATGATAATAAAATTTTACAAACTTACTTCTTAATTTGATGACCATCTTTCCCCACTCTGGATCATGTCCTTCCTCTCCCCTTTCTATTTATCTTTAGCGACTCCCACCAATCATATGTGTAGCTCTTCAATCTCCCATAGGGAATCTTGACTCTCTAGGGGTCTTTCATGTCATTACACTCAAAATATTGGTGCATTTCTTAAATCTTCTTCATCCATCTTTTCAGATCTTCACTTTTATAAAAATTCTAGCATCTTCATTTTCATTTAGTGTTGTTGCACATATTCCTCTTCATCTTCATCACTCTTTTGTATCACTTTAGCTATGACCCTTCCTCTTTACTGAGTTGACTCAATGATATCCTTCCTCTTCATCACCTATTGCATGAATTATTTAACTTCCTCATTTCTTCTACTATCTCTTCCTCTACCACTCACAGTGCCCGAGATCTGCTATCAAAGTCACATAATGGAAGCACTCAAAACATATTAAAAAATTGTAAATGCATTAATTGGAATAGACATTTCACACACACAATTTATCTGCTATCAAAGTCACATAATGGAAGCACTCACAACATATTACAAAATTGTAAATGCATTAATTGGAATAGACATTTCACACACACAATGTTATAAAATTAAAAACACGACAAAGACATTCACTTCCAACCCCTTCAACTTTATTAAATCAATGCCCAATACTCTTGGGCCTTATTACATTCATGGATTCTATGCATAGGTTTTTGTATCATACATAATGGAAGCACTCACAACAAATAAAAAAACGTGTAAATGCATTAATTTGAATAGACATTTCACACACATAATGTTATAAAATTAAAAACACGACAAAGACATTCTCCACCAACCCCTTCAACTTTATTAAATCAATGGCCAATACTCTTGGGCCTTATTACATTCTTAGATTCTATGCATAGGTTTTTGGATCATACAACACGATCGACAAATACAAAAAACAAATCAATGGAGAGCAAAGGCCATTATTACGCCAATGCTTGAAGAATTTAAGCTAAGATGGGGTGAGTGTTCGGGTAGTCCTTTCATTTCTTTGGGCTAACCCAAAAAATTAATTTAACTAATGACATATTTATAGATAATAATCACTCCTTTCACTAACAAATACAACTTAGTTTTTGTGGTTTGACTAGTCAAAGATTACTTGAAAAGAATAAGCATACATAATGCAATCTGTTTTTATTGCCATGTTTTCTATTTGGCTTAGGCACACCCCTTAAGCCCCATATTTTCTTTTCAA
>SNQJ01S0050116.1:55635-73336 GCA_010110895.2 Picea sitchensis
GCAAGTTGATTAAGAGTGTCATATACTCAGATTCTCAAATGATTTACAATGTGTTCGGGAATAATATGTTGTCGTTCACAACCCGACCAAGGGTCTGTTCTCAATCTAACCCGCTTCCCATTTCCTATCCTCCATGCCAATCCTTCTCCAATGATTGAAAAGGAGCTGATAACTGCCTTCCAGATCATCAAAGCTCCTTTCAATGTTTTATGTGGATTTTTGATCCATGCCTCCAAAGAGTTTGGATCAATATATTTTTTAACCACCACCCTGGTCCTTTGGTTCCACGACGGGAAAAACGTTGCAGGGATCACTTGCTACGTCGTGGGAGATTTGCATCACCATTCTTCATCGCAGGGTGGATGAGGCTGGAGGATTTTAAAAGTATCCATCCACATTTTTCCACCAATGCTTTGGAAAAGAGAAAGATAGTTTTCAATCCCCAACCTCCAAGATCCTTAGGAACTGCAATCTTTTCCCAGCGAACCCATGGAGTCACATGAGATTCTTTCTTGCCACTCCAAAGAAACCTGACACAAATTTTTCTTGTAGCTTCCAAAATTCTTTTTGGGATCCAAGAAAGTGACATCCAGTATACTGGTATAGCTTCCAAGACAGATTTGACTAATACGAGTCTGCCTGCACGTGAAATCCATCGGTGGCTTCAAATTTGTAGTTTTTTTTCTAATTTCTTCATAATCCATGAACAATCTTCCTTCCTCTAGTCATTTGGTTTTAAAATGAAGCCCAGATATTTCAATCCATCGTCAAACCTTTTTTCCTCAAAATAAAAATTTTGCCTAAAAGTAAGTTGCTCTTCTTCGCTGAGAAAATTGGTGGAAAGGAATTACTTTCCTTCATTTATTTCCATACATGTTTCTTTGGAAAAAAGACTTAGGATGTCTTTCAGTGTCTCTGCATCCCTTCTAGAGCCCGTGTTGAATATCAACACATCATCAACAAAGAGGAGATGTGTAATCTGGAGCATTTGTGAAATTTTGATTCCAGAAAAAAATCCTACTCTTATTGCCTCCATAATTCCTCTATTGATTCTTTCCGCAATTAAGAGAAAAAGCATAGGAGAAAGTAGGAAGCCATGCCTTAATCCTCTTTCCGAATGAAAAAAGTGTGTAATTTATCCATTAATAAGAACTGCGGAGGATATAGTTGAGATACAACTCATGACCCACCTGATAAAAGGAACTGCAAAGTCGAGGTGAGTTAGTAATAACTGAATACAGAGCCAACTTGCTCTGTCATAGGCTTTGGAAAGGTCATTTTTTAGCACCACTCCCTTCATTTTCCTAGATTTAATGTTGTGTAAACCTTCTTGTGCGTTGTTCTTGAGATTGGTTCTAAGGTTCAAAGAATAATGCCAGGCATCAAAGGTTTTAAATGAAATGTTCTTATGAGTGCTTTTTCCACCAATTTTCTGAGAAGTAATCTTTAAATGAAATTAATGATAAGACAATACATATGTTGTATCTTGTTATCTGAGTCACAATTATAGTGTCAAATGATGTAGAACATATTTAGAAAACTTTTAAAAAAAATTCAAGTATCAATTACAGATAAGTCTCACCTTGTTTGCAGTAGAAGAAAAGTAGAAGATGCACCCTTGAAAAGGAGATAAAAATGTAGTAATTCACGCAAATCACAGGTCTTGTTTTACACACAGTAATAAAAGAGGAAAAGTTGTTACTAGATGAAATTCTGATATAAGATTATCACAGTAGATGTAATACTAAATTGTAATCATTCACTCTTCAAGAACTATAGAAAGACATTTAGAGAAATGGAAACATGGAAGAAACACATAACTCAAATTGAACGAAACTTAGAATCTCTGTCTGCACTTGTATTAATATTAAAAAAAGGTTTATCTTTTAAATTCGGCAAGAAGTAGCCTTGAATAGATCTAAAATTTATCTATTTATACAAAATTTGTCACAACTGAAAATCGTTGTACTTCTCACAATATATGACTAAAAATAGAATACATCCGAATAAAATAACAACATGCAAATATTGTTGAGTTTTGTTGGTGCTTCCTTTGTCTCTTCGTCTGTTGGTAGATGCACTTGTTTCCTTTGATCTTTGAGCTAGGTACACATGTCCATTGACGTCGCCATAATCATTTTCTTACTGTCTTTGATGTTTTATTATGTTTCCATCTGTCCCTTCGGATGCGTTCACTGGGATAAGAAATTACAGTTGAAGACACGAAGGGGGAATAATTGGATGAGTGGTGTTGGCTTGTTATGAGATGGTTATGGTTTCAAGGAAGATTAACTGTTCATGAAAAGAATGATGGGGGGAACAAGTGTTCATTAAAGAGGTGGGATGAGTGGATGCAAGAATGCGGGTGGTAGGGATAGACAGGGTAAGTGTATTTAGGGGTAGGGGAAAGTTTGTACATTACTTGTAAGCGCTTTGTTGGAAAGAGTCGACGACGACCTGCTAGTGGTTGATGATGCTCTTGGTTTGGATGTCGACATGTTCCAAAGACCAACTTATCATATCGTTGTAGGGTATGATTCTAGGTCGTGCAACAATCTTATGCAGTTGTGACTGTGCTACAAATCTAAGCTTAGCTGTAAAGGACTCGTCGTCTTCTTTGGCAGAGTCATCTGGACAATTAATAATCTCATTCTCTAAGATATCAAAAACTTGCTTCCAAGTTTTAATGGCGTCCACTACTCGCGGAGTCGTGTCTGATAGAACATCTGCATTTGGATTTGAATCATCACCTGATGCATCAAGATTCTTTGCATATTTTCATGGTGCCATAATCCTCAAGGAAACGAAATTAGTCTACCTGTAACAAGAGCAGTTTGTAAGCTCTTCACTGAATAACAAACTGCTAATTACAAATGGTAAAAATGATTTTGAAATTCGAAGTGCTTTTTTCAAAAAGTCTATCGATCTTCGTATAGCTCTACTGACGAATAATTTATTAAAAACTTAATGGAATTCATTACCTGGTGATTCACAATATTTATTTAAAATCATTAACCTTAATCAATCATAAATTCCATTAATACTTCGACGGTTCACGTTCGAAAGTTTTGGATTTGATAGGTGTTGAAATAATGTAACTGCAAAGAGTATTCTTATTATTATTGATATATTATTTATAGGATTAATCCCCATTGTGGATTAATCATGTCGGTAATTGTTTATTGATATTTTATAGATTAATCCCCATTGTGGATTAATCATGCTCCAGAATTGTATTAGGACCAAATCCCCTCATGATTTCAGTCAACCTGACAATTGTAATAGGCGTAATAGCAGTTGTCCCCAAATGCTATTACTGAGACCCAGAAACATAATAAAAGTGGGTTTACCCACCCAGAGTAGAGGTCACCTGCTGAAGCATCCCTCTTCACACGCAAGCTTTTCGCCTTGTATATATAGGGAGGTTAGTGCCTCACTTTATCACACAAACTCACTTGCTCATCTCTTATGAGGCAAGATGCAACTTACCAATGGAGAGAGGGAGAAGAGTGACAAATATTTTGGAGAGGACTATCTACATTGGTTTGAGTTATCTCGACATTGCATTACAATTTTATGATAAGGAAGTTTACTGGTTTTCTTCCCCTAGAGGGTTTCCTTAAGATAAATGTTATGTCTCTTGTGAATGTGTACTTCTTAGTGATCTTGTTCTTATGCTCTTTCATTCATTGAAATTCAAAGAACTATAATAATGGCATAAACATTAACATGGAATCGATCCAACCCGAAGGAATCATATTTCAAGTAAGAGAAAAAATGTATCATGGTAAAGACTCTTACAAATTGTGGTTTTTCAAAGTGAATCTTTTCAACCCTAAAAACCACCTTAGAAAGTTGTGCCCTCCCTGCTGATCATTTTATAATCTCTAGAGTTTAATCTTCGCTGGTTGATCTTCCCGTAAAGTGAAACCCTAGTTTCACAAAACTACTATAAGTACCAGAAAACCAAGACTGGCACCGTAAGCACCGCCTAGAAATCCGCAGATACTCATATTTGAAGGGGAAAAGTTGATTTTCTCGATCCATAGCACACCAGTGCTACTCACTAAGCTATGACCTTACCTCTTGGTAAGGTCAAAATTGATTTTAAGCATTTTTCTTTTTGGTCATTTTTCATAGCCTCAAGTACAAGATGTCCTAGTTAACAAAGCTTGTTGAGAAACTAGGAAGCATAGACAACTTCCGTGCCTAAAAGTATAGGATCTGGCCCGATCCTTGTAGAAAATGACCTAGCAAAATTCATCAAAGAAGAAGTGGAGGAACCTCAAGATGTCAGAGAAAGAGAAGCATCGGAAGGACTCAATCAGGCTCAAAGAATCATTGCGCATTCAATTAAAGAATTTTGATCCTCGCATGTATTGTCCAACAAACTCAAAGAGATGTTTGACTCTCTAAGAAAACTATAATAAGGAAATAACATCAAACGAAATATGAACCTAAGATCTCAATTGAAGAATACTAAGATGCGTAAAGGAGAAACATTCAAGAATATTTCTCCAATCTTAGAAATTAAAGAACAGCTTAAAAGCTTATTGGAGACACCATATGATGAAGACTTAATTCATAATAACTACTCTTAAATTGTGTATCACACAAGACCTTTGGGATGCTTTCACTAGCTCCAGATGTTTAAAGGAGAAAACTACGCTTGAGAGCCTCCGAAGAATGCATCCAAGAAGAGACAAGGGTAGCTAACCGTGAAGAACTACTAGAAAGGGATGATGATCAACTCTCTAGCTACTCATACAAAAGGAGGAAGGAAGAAACCCATTTCAAAATGGAATCTCATAGAGAACCTCAACTTCATCAAACAAATTCAACAACAAAGAATCTCATCCAAGAAATTTTCGAAGAAAGGACAACACAAGGGAAAAGATCTCTCATCCATACAATGATAGCATTGTATGGATGGATAAGATGGGACATAAGGTGAATTCTTGTCTAGTTAGAAGAGAAGAATACAAGAGGAAGTAATAAAGGCAACATGCCCACATAGCTGAAGATGAAGAACCACCCATGAAGATGATTAAGGACCATGTCTTGATCTCAACCTTCTCGTGATCCGCATCACCCTGAGAGGACACATGGCTCATTGATAGCGGTGCATCAAAAACACATGAAGGGTAAGAAAAATACTCTCTTGTATTTTGAAAAGAATTCTCAAAAAGTAACACTTTGAGATGATTACCAATATCCCATCAAGGAGTGGAGAATCAAACTACAAGCTAGATTCAAAAACTCAATAACAATGAAGGATGTACTCTGCATCTAGCTTTAAAGAAGAATCCTACTTTCCATCACTCCTTAGACAAGAAAGGCTATAGAGTTGCCTCTCTCATAGGATGGATAAGTTCTTATGTGGGCTAAGGGAGAACCTTAAATGAAGAAATCATCACGTAAAATGAAGAAAAATGGCTTATATAAGATGAAGGGTCATCTGTGACCGCCATGACCCTTGCCATTGAAAACTCATGCTAACTTTGCATAGAATATTGGCCCACATCAATTACAAGGCACTACCATACATATGTGCAAAGTCGGTCATTGGTTTACCAGAACTCAAGGGCAACCAAGAAGGCATATGCAATGGATGAAAAAGAAGGAAGAATATCAAGAACCCTTTCCAAAGAGGAATAGAAAACAAAAGGATATTGAACCCCATTCATCTCGCATATGTGTGGCCCAATCTCCATCATCCTCCATTAGCAGTATTGTATACCATAACATTCATGGATGACTATTCTCGCAAGACCTGATATATTTCTTGAAATCTAAAGATGAAGTATTCAAGAAATTCAAGGAATTCAAAGCTCTTGTAGAAATCTTCAAAGAAAGATTAAGACTACTCTCCGTGTCAGATAGATAATGAGGAGAATATACCTCAAAAGAGTTCGGAACTTCTCAAGATAGATGATGGGATCAAGAGGGAACTCACTACCCCTATAATCCCCAACAAACGTGTAGTTGAAAGGAAGAACGTAACAATCATGGAAGTTGTAAAGACAATGATCCATGATCAAGAACTTCCAATGCACCTATGGGATAATATGTTTTGGACATAAACAACTGCCATTGTTTATGTGTAGAACCGATTATCCCATAGCGCACTTTGGGTTCAAGACCCCGCAAGAAATGTTCAATCCTAGAAAGAATCTAGAGTTAAGCCATCTCAAAAATATTTTACCGCCTAGTGTTTATTCATATACCAAAAGAGAAAAGAAACAAGTTGGAACCCTCCTAAAGTGCTAAAGGGAATATTTGTGGATACTAAGTGAGGTCTCCGTTACCGGTCTACATATCCGGGTCACCAGCCATATTGAAATCAAGAAGGACGGACCTTTGATGTAGAAGCTGGACTTAAGAAATCAAAAAGATGCTACCTTTGAAGAAGTATAAGAAGAGGAACCTGTAAATCCGTGGATTGCATCCGCGGAGGGAAGTTCCTTAACCCGCAAAACCTTTTAGCAATTCACTCGATGAGGAGACTCTTGAACATCATGATATAACATAAGTTCAAGAACCTCTCAAATGACCTCTCCCATAAAAAAGCCTGGGAAAGAGCTTATTCAAGATGGAGAGAAGCATGGTGTTCCGCATGAACCCTCGAGACGTGAAAAGACCAAAGCTTACTCCGCCATACATCTTTGGTATGTAATCTACTAGATGAAGAGCCTACATGTTTTGAAGAAGCCATTCAAAAGAAGGACGGCGATGCCATGACGTAGGAATACCAATCCATAATAAAGAATGATGTATGGGAAATAGTCCTTAATTCAAAGGTAAGGGATGTGGTATCATCAAAATGGCTTCAAATAAAACATGTTGTTGATGGAAGCATTAAGAAATATAAAGCAAGATTTGTTGCTCATGGCTTTTCCCATAAGGAATCTTGACATTGACTATGAAGAGACATTCGCTCCCATGGCTAGATACACTTCTATTAGGACCATTATAGCTCTTTGGCAGCCTAAGACAGAAATGGAAGTTGCAACTGCATGGACGGAAGATGCCTTTCCTAATGGTGTTATCGAAGAGGAAGTGTATATAGAGCAACCCCAAGGATTTGAGGTTGAAGACAGAAGTCTCATGTCTGCAGATTAAAAAAAGCCTTATACGGATTGAAGCAAGCCCCCTAGAGATTGGTATGGCCGCATAGATAGTTTCTCAAGAGATTAGCTTTACCAAGAGTAAAGTAGACTCAAATCTCTACTCAAAAAATTATGGATAATGAACCAGTAATATTAATATCAGATGTGGATGACTTATTCTTTAACTCCGGAGAAGAAAAGCTCATCAATCGAATAAAAAAAAAAGAGACTCTGTCACATAATTCTGAAAATGAAAGATCTTGGTCTAATGAATTACTTCAGGGTCTTGAGGCATGGCAGAGTCTAGAAAGCGATCTTCCCTTTAATCAAGGGAAGCACACAATGGAAATAATATTAAAGAGATTTGACATGCTAGAATGTGTCCACGAATACACCCATGGAAACGGTCGGTTGTTGGACGATACTTCATCGATTTGGATAGATACTAATCGCACGCATGCAGACATTGATCGCTAATGCACCGATGAACACCTCGCACGACATTTGTTTTGTTGTAAACACTTTGAGTCAATTTCTGGTATAATCCAGACGTGTTCACATTGTTTCAGAAAAACATGTGATGAGGTACCTTAAAGGTGTACAAATTGACCGCGACCAACTATGATGGAGATCATGACTTGACATTGGGTGGATGCACCGATTCGTGATTAAAGGTGGAGCATTGTCATTTAAAAGGAACTTATGGATGTTGTTTCAGATTGGGATCGGCGATCTCATGGCGTAGTAGGAAGCAATCCAGTATTACTCTCAAAGACAATGGAAGCAAAGTACATTGTCACATGTTCGGCTAGTCATAAGCTATATGGTTTCCTCGAAAGTTGTTGATCGCCTATTTGACTTGGAGATGAGAGAAACCGTGGTTCTATGTGACAACCGTAGCCCATAAAGATGATGTGAGAATCTGTGACTCCATGACAAAAATAAAGCACATGAGATCCTGCTATCATTTCATATCTCGACATGGTATAGAGAGGGCCTTGAAGCTCCAAAGCATTAATAGCACTCCATGAACAAGTTTTTGATCTGACCAAAGCCTCTATCTTGTGTAATGTTTGAACACTTTCAAGATAAGTTTGGTAGTATAAAAGGACCCTCCATGAAAGGGGAGTATATATATATATATATTCGGCTTCAATCTTGCTGGGGACGTAAAAGGACAGTCATTTCTTCTAACCTCGCTATTAGATGTAAAGCAAGACATTGTGGGTATTCCTCGCTTCACTCACTATTAGATGTAAAGCAAGATGAGTCATTGCTTCTAACCATCATAGGACGAAAAGCAAGACGCTGTGTGTATTCCTTGCTTCCGACCTAGTTGTTAGATGTAAAGCAAGATGTGATATGTTCCTTTCTTCTGACAACTTGGTCAGAAGAAGGGAACATCTCTTCTTTCTTTATTTTGACCTAGTTGTTAGATGATGATATTACTTGCTTTCGACCTAGTTGTTAGACTTAAAGCAAGATGATTCCTTCGACCTTGTTGTTAGACGAAAGCAAGATGATGTGTTCCTTTGCTTCCGACCTAGTTGTTAGACGAAAAGAAATATGATTCCTCTTGCTTCTGACCTTGTTGTTAGATCTAAAGAAAGATGATTCCCTGCTTCACCCTCGCTATTAGACTCCATAAGATGATGATGTGTCTCTTGCTTCTAACCTAGTTGTTAGATCTAGCAAGATGATTCCTCGCTTTCCATTCCTACAGCCATTACAAAAGCAAGGTGATGTATACCTTGTTTCTAACCTTGTTGTTAGATCGAAAGCAAGATGTGTGTGAATGAAACTGTTTTAATAACTATACATTGAGCCAGGTAATCGCGGATGTGACAACTTAGTGTTGTGATGAGGTATCATTTCTACCGATACATATTGATGATGGCATTCTTCGAGAATGACGACATGTTTCTCGATGAAGAAAAGTTCTGATGGCTCGTAAATGTGCCAACCAATGTTCCAAGATGATATTGACAATATTGTCCTCCCTCGATGCCAATCGGGATGACACGACTTCTCAGCCTGGGATGTTGTTGAAGAATACCCTCTTGTTAAGGGGAGTGTTGAAATAATGTAAAACCCAGAGTATTCTATTATTATTGATATATCATTTATATGGACTAATCCCCCATTGTGGATTAATCATGTCGGTAATTGGTATTAGGACCAAATCCCCTTTACATCGGGTCAACTGGGACAATTGTAATAAAGTAATAAGAAGTCGTCCCCGAAGTTGGCTATTGAGACCCGTGAACATAATAAATGTGGTCACCCACCCGTAGTGAGAGGTCACCGCCAAAGAAGACCCTTCACATGTGCCACCTTTGTATATATAGAGAGGCTAGAACCCCACTTTATCACACACAACTCACTTGCTCATTCTTCAGAGGCAAGATGCAACTTACCAATTGGAGAGAGAGGGAGAAGAGTGGTGCATCTTTGGAGAGGACCGTATTGGTTTGAGTTATTTCACATTGTATTGGCAATTCTATGATAAGGAGCTCGTTGGGTTTCTTCCTCTAGAGGGTTTCCTAAGATAACAGTTACAGGTGGATAAATGTTGTGTCTCTTGTGAATGTGTATTTCTCAGTGATCTTGTTCTTATGTTGCTCTTATCTATTGAAATGCAAAGAACTATAATAATGGCATAAACATTAACAATAGGGTGGAAATATCTCGAAGTCTGAATGTGCGGAGGAGTTAATCTCTAAGTAATCACTTTTATGTCTTAATTAATCATGTTTAAAATGTTGTATTAAATTTAAGTATTTTGGAAATTTGGAATTCAGAAATTTTGAATATAGCACAAGGGAAATTTTCTGAAATTCGAAACTTCGAAGTGATTAACACTTAATCATGATTAATTAAATCCGTTAACTGCTTCATTAACTCTTTGAAAACTCCTTTTTACTTTTTATAATCACTTTACTTTGATGCTTTGATACTTCGAAGGTTTGTGGACTCAACCTTTGTTAAAATTCTCGAAGGGCGATCTCCGGAGTGATGCTAGTCTTGATGATGTGTCAAGAGAAGAGAAGTGCCATGTGTCACTTGAAAAGATGTGAATCAGCTAACATAATTGTCAAAAATAAGTGCCATGTGTCAAGCCAAGAAAATATTTTAAAATACGTGTGTCCCATGACGTGTTAGTAAGTACTTTCTAAATGATCACGAGTATCTATCTTCGGGACTTCGGAATTTTGAGGTTTTTATTGCTTATCTCTCTTTTATTTGAACTATAAGAAGAGTAGAGATTCATACCTTATTTTCCTTTTGAAATTTCAGCAAAGCATATTATTTATCTATCACTTGTTTTTAGAGAAATCGAATGCTTGGAAGACAAGCATTGATTTTTTATTTAGCCTCATCCCTTGTTCAACAAGCTCTATTCTATTAAAGGAGTGAAATATAAAATATCAGATAATCCTATAGAATAGAGATGATATGTGATACAATTGTTTTTCATTTTCCATTTAAATGGTGTCAAGCAATCATAAACTTATTGAAAATATTCACAACAAATGATCAAATGACTCGGATAATTTACAAAAGAAAAGAAAAAATGAAAAATCAAAATGGCCAATGTCAATCCAATCCAATATATACAATGGGAATCCAAAATGTAACTACTACATGAAATTTTTTAAATAATTCCTATTGATAGGGGCCTCAAGAATTTCTCCATTAAGGTTTTCCAGTGAGAATGAGTTTTTCCCCTCAGCAGTTGCAATTTTGAAAGGTATGTACCGTAGTTGATCGAATTTTCCATGTTTTCCTGCATCTTCCTTTCTAGCTTCCCATATTAAAACTAAATTGCTTGGAAGAAACTGCATTTCTTTATCTTTTTTTATCAAAAAGGGATTTCGTATTATCCTAGTATTTTTGGAGTTTATTATCCACTTCTACTATGTTGTGTTGAACCTTGATGATTTGATTTATTCTTCTTGTAACATTGGTTCTTCATTCTCATCCTGCCAGAGTTTCATCACAGGAAGAGCAACATTAGTAGGAAGAATAACATTAGTACCATAAACTAATTGGAAAGGAGACATACCTACAGATTTTTTGGTACCAATTCAGCTTTCCCATAAGGCGTATTTTAAGTGTATATGCCAAGATTTTTTATTTTCTGTCAAAACTTTCTTGATTATAGTCATCAAAATTTTGTTACAAGATTCAACCAACCCATTTCCCTAAGGATAATAAGTTGTAGAGTGACCTAAAACAATATTGTATTTCTGATAGAAATTGATCATTGCCATAGATTTAAAAGCCTCAGCATTATCAGTAACTATTTTTCTAGGACAACCAAATCTCGCTAGTATGTTTTCTTCCAAAATTTTTATTACTACCGAGTCTATAGCATTTCGAGTTGGAATGGATTCAACCCATTTTGTAAAATAATCTGTAGCAGTTAGAAGCCACCTATGTTGAGCACTTGATTGTGGATGAATTTATCCAATGAATTCCAGGCCCTGTTGTTGGAAAGGAGCTTCATCTTTTACTAGAATTAAAGGTAAGGCAGGAAGATTTTGTTTACCAGCAAACAGTTTGCATGAATTGCAAGCTCTGACCCTTGCATTTACATCAGTAAACAATTTTGGCCAATAATATCCTGCCCTTAAAATTTCGTAAGATGTTTCTCTCCAGGCATGATGTCCTCCACATACTCCTTCATGGAATTTGTCGATGACACTTTCTGTATAGGATTCTATCAGGCAACACAAAAAGAAACCCAGAGGGTCTTTCTAGTAGAACTTGCCATCAATAATGCAATACTTAATTGCATGTAGATTTAAGGTTCTTGATTTATAAGGAGTCATGTCACTTGGGAATTGAAGAGTAAGGAGGTATGTAATAATATCATTGGACCAAGCAGAGGAAGAAAACTTGTATTCAATCTGAATTATAGGTGCCTAATCATCAATTTCCTCTACATCTAGAAGAGAATCATGTGATTCAAAGTTATTTATTCCAAGCACCCTGAAATTTGATTCAGCTAACAGTTTTTCCAGACCTTGTCCTTTCACTAGCTTGGTTGGTTTCACTTCTAAATCAAACTCTTGAATTTTTTCCAACCATCTACCTCTTCTTCCATCACCGTCTGGTTGAACCAATATATCCTTAATTGCATTTTTTGGTACATAAGCAATTATTTTGGAGTGCAAGACATATGTTCTAGAAATCCTTGAGAGCCCTCACCATTGCATAAGCTTGTTTTTCAAGAATATCATATCTTAGCTCTGCATCCCTAAGGCTTTTGTTGAAAAAGGCTATTTTTTGTTCAAATCCTTCTTCATTCTTTTGAAGAAGCACTGCTGCAACAGTATGTTCGGAAGAAAAGGAGAAGATCAAGAATTATTTTGTATAGTCTGGACTTACCATTACTGGTGCTTCTCCTATAGATTTCTTAACATGCTCGAAATGTGCTTTGGCTTCTGCAGTCCATTTCACTTCGTTGTCCTTTTTCAGCATATCTGTAATCAATTTGATTATTTCAGCAAAGTTAGGAATAAATCTCCTCAAGAAATTTATCTTACCTAAAAAAGATTGAATCTCTTTTCTATTTCTAGTAATATTAATTAGGTCAATAGCCTCAACTCGTTTAGGATCAACCTTAGTTCCATCTTTTGAAACTATATGACCTAAAAGTTTACCTTCTTGCATGGAAAAGTGTGATTTTTTGGGATTCAGAGACAAACCAAATTTTCTGCATTTTTCATAAGTTTGTTTGAGGTGAATCAAATGTTCTTCATTAGAATTGGAAAAAACTGTTAGATCGTCTAGATAAATAACAAAAAAATTTGTCTCTCTCACCGATGAACGCGATATTCATTGCTCTCTGGAAAGTTGCCCCTGCATTCATTAAACCAAAAGGCATTTTATCATACATAAAGGTTCCCCATGGAGTAGTAAATGCAGTCTTTTCTCTATCATCTTCATGTACAACAATATGATTATATCCTAAGAAACCATCAATCATAGAAATTTTGTTAGCCCCTACTACCTTTTCTAAAGCATGGTCCATTTTTGGGAGCGGGTAGTTATCTTTAAGAGAAGACTGATTTAAGTTCCTAAAATCAACGCAAAGCCTTATTTCGCCATTATTTTTCCTAACATGGACCAAATTGGCCACCCATTCAGAGTATCTGAGGGGAAAAATGATTTTTTCATCAAGGAGATTTTTGACCTCCCTTTCTATTACTGGCAGAGGAATTAGGTTTATTTGTCTAAGTTTATGCCTGAAAGGCTTGATACCATGTTTTAAGGGAATCTTGTGTTCTATAACAGAAGTATCATAAGTTTTTAAATCATCATAAGACCATGCAAAAACATCTTTGTATTGTTTAAGTAACTCAGCGTATTTACTCTTTATTTGTGCTGGAAGATATTTTGATATTTTGACCATTTTGGGATCTTCATCAGTTCCTACATTATAATATTCAACTTCTTCGATTTGAGGTCGCAAAGTAGAATTTAAAGGTATATCATCCTGGTCAAACAACCTTTCTATAGGGATCAAACCTCTGGGAATTTGATTGTTTTTAAGTAAGAGCATGTGGTGATTTGCGATTTTGTCTTGGAAATTCTCTGGGTTCTCTCCTTCCTACATAATCCAAGCATGATCATTTTGATTTTCTTGATCTATGTGGGTCTCAGAAAACTCATCTATCATTTCCAAGAACTACTTGATTTGTTCGTCATATTCAAACACTTGCCAATGTTTTACATTGTTTGGAATTGAAGTTCTATGCCTCATCTCAATATGATATTTTAGCTTCAAAACAGTAGGCGGTATGAAAGTTGCATAGCTTTGGCCAAGGAATCAACTTGTTGATTTTGCATTTTGGGAATAGAGTGAATATTAAAAGACGAGAAGAAATTCTCTATTAGATCCTAGGCACAATTTCTATATGATCTCAATCTCAGATGCTTAGCTTGATATTGTTGTTTTATTTGTTTTACAATGAGCTCGGCATCACCATAAACTATCAAATGTTCAATTTTTAATTTTCTTGCAGCTTCTAATCCTAAAACTAAAGCTTCATATTCACAAACATTATTGGTGTAATCAACATTCCATTGTAATCTATAAGAGAAAGGAATAACATACTCATCAACTGGTGCCACAAATAAAACTCCAGTTGCTTCTCCTTCGCAAGATGAAGCATCATCGAAGAACATTTTCCACATCCCTTTTCTAACATTTATATTTTTCTTTGAAATTTCTATTTTTTTATTTTCTTCTTCTATACATTCTTCAAAATCATCATTTATGGATAATATACAATTTCCTAAATCTTGATCATCAACATAGACTGGGTATTTATTGGGGTTTTGAGGGTCACTTATAGTATACGCCAGTCTTGTTTCTCTGTACAGTCGAGTAAATTGTCCACCAAAAATTGGAATTGTAGCATAGGTCATGTCTAATTGAACTAATCCTCCTAGTTTGGCACCCCAAGATTTGGATATAAGCATTCCACACTTGGCATGAACATCAGCAACAACCAGATCCATAAGAATACTCTTAACAGGAATCTGAGCGAGATTCACAACTAAATCTTTAATCATACCCAGACACTTAACCTTTATAGAATCAAACGAGTACAAATCTTTATAAGGTCTGGTAATTTCAAGGCCCAATTTTTCCATGATAATATTAGGAATTAAATTATGTGAAGCTCCTGAGTCTAACATGCAATTGTGAAGTAAATGATCATGCACAATTAGTGTAATATAAAAAGGAGAAACAAAATCTTTATTGTTTTCAATGTGTGGTCCAAACATGATTGTAGGTTTTTCATCCTACAAATTGATAACATCATCTTGACATTCAACATCAGAAAAATTTATTTCTTTAGCGATTTATTTTTTATAGATTGGGTTTCTAGCAAGTTCAACCAGGGGCATTGGAATTTTAATTTTATTAAGCTCATTTTCTCAATTGAAAGTCCCAATTGGATTCTCAGTTTCCTTGATCTGGACTTCAGCTTCTGTGTTTTCTAGCTTCTTAGTATGTACTGCTTTTGTTTCAAATTTCTTTGCTCGAGCAATTTGCATTTCAGCTGATGGTTTTGCAACTTTTGCTTCATTTGCTTTGTTTCATGATAAGATCTTTTTTGGTGGAATATTTGTGGAACTTTTTTCTCTTGACCGCAGATCATATTTATGTTGAAGCTCGACCATTATTGAAGAGACCTTTGTATGTAGAGTCTCCCAAATTGTTGATATTTTTGTCGTTATTAAACAAAGATTCTAGTTCCAAGGATTTCTCGTAATCTTGTTTAGTTAGGTGCGACTCAAGGTCATCATCATTGAGGTTGTTTATATCCTCCTCTAATTCCTCATAATCTTGCTCCTAATCTCTCTGTATTAAATTCTCAGTTTTAAACAAAGCTTGAATCTTTTGATCCTCATTTTTTATTTGTCTTTGTTGTATCTGAGGATTGGGATTTCCCCTGAATTGATTTCTGACATATGGGTTAGGTTTGGAATTTTCTATTTCCATCCTAGAAATTTTGTTTGATAAATATTTAATAATTTTAACCATCTCATCCATTTTTTCCTCTGTAGACTTTCCAGATCCCGAGGGCCCTGCATGTTCTTTAAAACGTTTGGGATCTCTTGTTCCCATCTCAACTTTGGTTTTCAACGTCCCGGATGCCATCATATTTGATTCAATCTCTATAACATCATCTTGCATCCCTGCTAAAGTAGTGGATCTTCTTTCTCTCAAAATTAGAGTGAAATCATCATCAAAAGCTCCTACAAAAGTGACTTTTGCAGCTGGTTGGGAAGGTTTAACTTCAGCTGGGATTTTGTGATAAAGCTTATTAAATATTTGAATGAACTCTAGATGATAAAGCTTATTAAAGCTTATTAAAGATGATATTTTTTCTCACCCCATTGCCTTATGAAGGCAGTTTCCAGATTGTTATATGACGGTATATAACCTACTTGAAGTCCTCTGAACCAAGTTCTTACCTATCCTTCAAAGGTTTGTACTAACAATCTTTTGTAAACATCCTCGTGCTCAATACCAACAATATCAGCAAATTGATTGAAAAATGTTATATGTTCTGTTGTTGTTAAATCCCCTTCTCCCATGAATTTAGGAAGGCTCTTCATGTAATTTTTAGGTAAATCATGCAAGACATCAGGAAGAACTAAAGGATCATATCTAGCAGTGACCTTCACAAAGATCCTAGGGGGTTGAGCTTGTCCAGCAACCCCTACTCCTCCGACACCTCCAGCACCAGCCATTAAAAGTCTAGGGGACGGGTTTCGAGGACTAAAAAGGAGATTGTCAAAAACTTTGAAAGACTAATCTACTGATGTTTTGACTACTTCGAGATGGTGTAAATGAAGTTTTGGAAAATGATCATGAGGAGATGGAAGATCTAGATTAGTGGGAAAAGGAAAACTTGAGCTTAGTTTTTCAAGTCTTCCATATGTATAGATAGGAGAAGTAGTAGGCGATGAATCTGAGCATAAGAAATAATCTACATGGTTTTTGGAAATGAAAAACTTTTACTTTGGGAGGAGAAATAATCGGCTATGTACTAGTGATAGTAGGGATCAAGATGGATTCTTTATTTTCACTGGTAAAAGTGTATGTTAATGAAATAGGATGGCCTGGTCAATATCAAACTTTACTTGAGGAATAATTGCTTCTGGAGTTTCTAGTTCAACTTTAGACTTACTCGTTGATGTTTTTGTGGAACAAACATGTTTAAAGTTTTCTTTAGGAATATTCCCTTCAGTGGGAGTCTTACTATTAACTTGTGTAACTCTAGGTTGATAGACGTTACTTGCTGATGCATAAGTTTGTCTGATATATCCTTTCGATTTTAACAATTTTTCGGGATCCAAAACTGGCATAGTCTGATTTTCGTTTGGGTTTTTTCTAGTATTCTTTTGACCGAAGGACATCTTTGCTTACTGTAAATGTGTTGAACCTGCACAGAATAGATCTAGCTAGAAAATTCTACACACATTTGCAGAGAGAAATTGAGAAAGAAGACGCAAGATAGAAAGAATGGGAGAATTCCCATTAACCGTATTCCACACTCAAAGAGTGAATAATTTACAATAGATATAGGATACATGAGTAACTAATGAGCTATAGTGGTGGTCTAGATTGATCTTGACACACACCAATAGTTACAAGAGTAAACTACCACCTAGTCTAGTCTCTCAGGCAGTTACAGGAGTACTCGTTGATGTTTTTGTGGAACAAACATATTTAAAGTTTTCTTTAGGAATATTCCCTTCAGTGGGAGTCTTACTATTAACTTGTGTAACTCTAGGTTGATAGACGTTACCTTCTGATGCATAAGTTTGTCTGATATATCCTTTCGATTTTAACAATTTTTCGGGATCCAAAACTGGCATAGTCTGATTTTCGTTTGGGTTTTTTCTGGTATTCTTTCAACCGAAGGACATCTTTGCTTACTGTAAATGTGTTGAACCTGCACAGAATAGATCTAGCTAGAAAATTCTACACACATTTGCAGAGAGAAATTGAGAAAGAAGACGCAAGATAGAAAGAATGGGAGAATTCCCATTAACCGTAT
>SNQJ01S0050116.1:82462-97737 GCA_010110895.2 Picea sitchensis
CTCTTAGATTGTCCAGCCTATACCCATATTAGATCTCATTTTCAAAATCTTGATCACACTACCAACCTTCCTAACCTCTTAACTCAACAAAAGTATGGTGATCTTGGAAAGCTTCTCTTAATGTTTTTCGAGCATAGAAACAAAATTCTAAAGAATCACAAGTAATCACTTACCCTCTTAAGGATAGACCAATTAGATCTTAGTAGACGTTAATCATCATCATCATCAATAATATCAACAAATTATTAAAAAATTCACCTAAACTAAACTATATACATATGTTCACATTCTTCAAAAATGAGATATAAATGAAGAGAATTGAAAACAAAGTAAATATAAAATGAAATCCATAATATTTTTTTAAATTTGTAGTTTAAAGAAAGTTAATTGTGTAAGTTTAAAATAAAAAGGGTTTTAATAGATATAATTTGGATTATATCTATAATTATTAGAGGTAGATTATTAATTGTATAAAGATATAACATTTATAAATTCTAAGGTTATTATAAGATTTTCATTTACAGTTTTTACATTTATAAATTCTAAAGTTATTATAAAAAAATTCATTTATGGTTTCTACAAAAATATGTTATAAATAAATTAGTTTTTAAAAATTATTATTTAATTATAAAATTAATATTCAAATAATTATATTATATAATATAATTTTATAAAAAATAATATTAAAAAGTTAGCACTAAAGCTTATAATAATAGACATCAATTAAATGTTATTCTATTTCCTCTTTTAGGTTGATGGAAATGGAAAAAGGCTTGGTCCGTCTGTGAAAAACCAAGCAAATAAAAAAGTAAGAATGGATTCTGAAAAGCTTCAAGAGATGTTGTTCGTCCTGTTTGAAAAGGAACCACGTTATACATTCACTGAACTTGTCAATAAGATATCCCAACCTCAGGTAACTGCCCATTTATTTTCAACTTCTTCATATATTTTAATAATAATTTTGATGAATGCTAACTTTTTATTTGCTGTTACAGGACTTTTTAAATAATAATTTTGATGAATGCTAACTTTTTATTTGCTGTTACAGGACTTTTTAAAGAAAAGTTTAGATCAGATTTGTTTTAAAGTCAAAGAAGGTAATAAAACATTTTACGAAATCAAACCTGAATATAAGAGCCATGGCAATTGAAGCAAAGACACTAAAAAGGGGAAAAAAAAATGTAGAATAATGAAGTAATCCTTTCTGGAAGGGTACATTGACTCTTTAGGTTAGAAGGGTACATTGACTCTTGAGGTAACCTAAAGTATAATTTAATTTAGTTTTAATTTCAAACCAGTAAAGATTTATTTTTTTTCTATATAAATATTTTTATTTCTATTTTATATTATAAAATAGAGAGATTTTAAACTAATGTTTTAAGTCCATTAATTATTTTGTAAAATATTTATATAATTCTATACAATATTAATTTTGAAAGTTTTCTTGTAAAATATTTATTATTTAGATTTAATTTATTTTAATGATTCATTCACTATAAAAAAATTATATAAATATAAATAGAACATATTATTAATCAAATTTTAGTATATTTAATAAATGAAAAATATAATGAAAATTGTGATTTCAAATTTTATTTATTTAAATATTATTATTTTAAATATGGTTATGAAATTGTTGAAAACATACTTCAGTTTAAATTAAAATATAGTAGTCCATGATGATTATGTTTAAATTAAAGTAAGTTCATAAATTGATGATGGTTATGAAATTGTTGAAAGCATACTTAAATTAAAATTAAAATAAGTTCATATTATTTAATGGTGATTATATTTAAGTTAAAGTAAGTTGATTTCATTCCAGAATGATTATTTAACATATTACATATTTTTTATACTTTTGTTATATGTTTTAACCATTTTTTTTTTATTTATTATTTATTTTTTTTAATTTATAAATTTAAAGAATTGTATTGTTATAAAAAGATTATACATCAACCCAATAAAAGTCAATATTAGGATTAGTTATACCATTTTCTAATCCTTATATTATATATTTAATATGGGCATACAATTTATTTTGATTTATTATTTATTTTTTTAATTTATAAATTTAAAAAATTGTATTGTTATAAAAAGATTATACATCAATCTAATAAAAGTCAATATTGGGATTAGTTATATAATTTTTTAATCTTTATATTATATATTTAATATGGGCATACAATTTTTACAATTATGAATGAGTTTGAACACATAATTACAATCATAATCATGAATATCCATTTATGTGACATAGTTGATCGATTTATGTGAATAGTGATTGTGCTTCACCCTTTTGTCTCTTTGTACCAACATTTATCTTCCTTATGGTCCAAGAAAAAACCAAGTTATTGATTATTGGCATGTTAATCATCATCAATTGCCTCCTTGTATTTTCTACCTTCAACAATGCTAGATCTACTTCTCGATCTATGGAATTAGAGTCGTTCTTATTGGGGAGTGGTCTCTAGAGGCTATGCATTCTCATTGGCTATGTCATTACTCTAATTTATGTGAACATTGATTGTGCTTCACCCTTTTGTCTCTTCATACCAACATTTATCTTCCTTATGGTCTAGGAAAATACCAAGTTATTGATTATTAGCATGTTAATCATCATCAATTGCTTCCTTGTATTTTCTACCTTCAACAATACTCGATCTACTTCTCGATCTATGGAATTAGATTCATTCTTGTTGGGGAGTGGTCTCTAGAGGCTATGCATTCTCATTGGCTATGTGATTACTCTTGAGCACTAAAGTAGTTGTCATGTTTAAATGTACATTTGCTAGTTCACGATTAGTCATTTTTGGATCTACCATTGTGTCTTCCCATAATATGGATTTTGAGCTTTCCCATTTAAAGTTTGAGATGATTTAGCTTTTCGGTAGGATGCTTGCACATAATTATTGATTGCATCGAGAGGCGCTTTCCACAACCCAATATGAGGGAGATGTGTCATTCCTTTCATGATCAACATGGAGTTGACATGTGGCATTTAAAAAAATTAATAACAAAAAAAAAATATTTCAATGCAGGCCATAAATAAAATATTTCAATTCCCATCTTAACTCTATAGCTATCATGCACACTTAGGAAATGTGAGAGTTGATCCCTCTTGAGGCATGATAAATCCAGAGTTAATATGGATTTACATTGGTGTAGGAACAACCCTCGATAGGTAAGTGATCTTGTATATAGTGTGAATTCATAGGTCGGTTTTGAGACCTAGAGGAACTTTAAATTAAAATAAAAACATGCTTAGACTGTTGTGCCCATTTAATGCCCTATACATGCATTTTTAAATTTTTGAAATGAGGGCAATTCCAATTTCCAATACACTAGAATGTAGGAGTGAAATCAACCCTTGATAGGTAAGTGATCTTGTATATGGAGTTAAATCAAGAAAAAAATGAGATGGGTTTTGTAGGCCTATAGCTATTTATAGAATTTCACTTTTAGTTTTTTATTAGCATGCATATAAACATGCTTTGCATTAGAATAAGTTCCAAAATCAATGCAAATCCCTTTGTGGTAGACCATATGCATGCATATGGAGTTAAATCAAGAAAAAAATGAGATGGGTTTTGTAGGACTATAGTTATTTATAGAATTTCACTTTTAGTTTTTTATTAGTGTGCATATAAACATGTCTTGCATTAGAATAAGTTCCAAAATCAATGCAAATCCCTTTGTGGTAGACCATATGCGTGCATATGGAGTTAAATCAAGAAAAAAATGAGATGGGTTTTATAGGCCTATAGCTATTTATGGAATTTCACTTTTAGTTTTTTATTAGCGTACATATAAACATGCCTTACATTAGAATAAGTTCCAAAATCAATGCAAATCCCTTTGTGATAGACCATATGCGTGCATATGGAGTTAAATCAAATCCCTTTGTGATAGACCATATGCGTGCATATGGAGTTAAATCAAGAAAAAAATGAGATGAATTTTGTAGGCCTATAATTATTTATAGAATTTCACTTTTAATTTTTTATTAACATGCATATAAACATGTCTTGCATTAGAATAAGTTCCAAAATCAATGCAAACCCCTTTGTGATAGACCACATATGGACTTAAATCAAGAAAAAAATAAAATGGGTTTGGTAAGCCCATGTCTATTTATAGAATTTTACTTTTAGTTTTTCTTATTAACGTACATATAAACATGCCTTGCATTAGAAGAATCCTTCACTTATTTTGCCACATATATTAGTATATATTAGTATCAAAGGTAGAATTTCACTTTTAGTATTTTTGTTTGTTTTTCTTATTACCGTACATATAAACATGCCTTGCATTAGAAGAATCCTTCACTTATTTTGCCACATATATTAGTATCAAAGGTAAAGTGTTGAGGAGATGGCATCATATTAGGGAAGCATATGTCACCAAAATCTTAAGAAGGTTTTGAAGTATTTTGACTTTAAATTAATAAGAAAAGGCCTTAGGTTTGACCTTGATGGGACCCACCACGCCACAAACTTGTTAGTGTCTAGGGGATTGGAGCAAGGAATGAAGAACAAAGGGTTTAATCATTTTTTTGGTCTAACATCCGCTTATCATCACATTGGACCATGAAAGGTTGAGGCACATTGGAATATTGGAGGATGAATAAGGGAAGGGAGAAAGGTTAATTCACCAAAACACTTTGACGTCCTAAGGTGGGGCCCACTATGGCGTAACTCACTCATATTAGAGATGGAATAAATGATTGTAGTTTTTTTGGTAAATTGAAAAGAGCGTAAAATTTCCTCGAAGAATCATAGGTAAAGGCAAGGTTTATTTCTTTGTGAATGGTGAATGGTCCAGTAATATGATATGCCCCTGTGAATATAATTTTTTTGTTTAGATGAAGCACGCAAAAGATTTTGAAGTAAATCCAACAAGACACATAACCAAACTTCTTGAGGGTTGATTGGTCAAAAGGCCATTAAGGATTCTAGTTTTTAGAACGACTTCAACAATTGGTTTCTGTGAATATCATCAATTTTGTATAAATCATAATCATATAAATGAGGAAGGGGACTTTGAATCTCTTTTGATTTAGTTTTTTTTTAGTGTTGGTTGGTGTATGATATAAAAATGTAATAATGTTATGATCTAAGAGATATATATGAGGTTAAATCTACATGTGTGTAATAGGATCGGTCTAATAGTAAATGAGCTTCATATGTAATGTGTGAATATATATATATCATGTATTCATTATTGTGACATGTGAATTGTGGTGTATGAATGTATATGGTTATGTAGAGGAGGTTCTCTTATTATTTAAGGAGTTATTGTGTAACTTATCTATCTTGGAGTTGTGCTCCACGCTTACATTTTGTACATGGTGTTTATTTCTCTTTTGTTATGATAATTTAAGCATTTGGATCATTACAAATAAATCCCTAGAGTATTGGTTGATTGAATAAATAAAAGTTTGCATAATTGTGTGTGTATTTTGTAGTATTTCTAATATAGTGTTTGTTGTTGTATGTCAAGATAGTTCTATTGTGACTTTTATTGCAGGCATTTAGGTATTGTTATCACACAAGTTGTATGTTGGGAAAATCCTGACCCAACCACCAAAATGGTGACAACTTTGAGAACACCTACCCACTATCACCTTAGGCAGGTATTCCCCTCACTTTAGAGAAGATAAAATCACCTCAAGGGGGGAATCTCGGTGACCCTGGGGGGTAAATGAGATGGAAAGTGAGATGTATGAATGGAATCTCCTATAGGTCAAGTTACTAGATGGAATAAGGCTTGGGAATGAGTCTTAGGAGATGTTTATGGTTTTCAAGCCCTTGGGTACCTGCTAAGAGTGTGTGTACCTGCCCAAGACACAAGAAAAATCAATTGTACATAGTATATGTTAGGTGCACCAACAAGTTAAGCTTGGTGTCCCTAATTGCAGAAGTAAACAATATATATCAGGAATATAATCAATGACAATGGATGCAAAAATTGCTTCAATAGATACAAGTCTTTACTCAAGTATAGCTCTCAACAATGATTATATTAATGAGTAAGTTAGTTAAGCAATGGAGCAATGAGAGGGTTGTTTTAACAGAGATAATAAGCCCACAATGTTGTTGCTATAGCAATAGTAAAAAATGCTACTAGATCAATGAAACATATGTGAGATAGAAAGCATAATAATCAATGATTAAACTCACAATGATGAACTCAACTCTAGAGCATTTAAAGGTTGATTTTTTGCAAGTAAACAATGAAATATTATGATAGCCTTATGGTTGTAACTTTAAATAGCTACAGAAGAAAGAATACTTCAACAAAATCAAAAACCAAGTACAACATTCAATAGATCTTTTCAAGGCACTATTTATTTGCTAATTTTGATGAAGTATAGGCAAAGTAATGGTTAAATGAGGGGTTGAACCGTTGTTTTATGACATCGGACTTAGTTTTATGACAACAGGGTTTCTACCCCACAAAAAAATCTCCCTATAGGGAAAAATATGTGCACTAGCAAGGAGAACACACTCAAGCAATCAGATCTCAAAAAGGACAAGATTTCATGTATCCCAATGCAACAATTGAATTTTTCCAATGCAAATAAAAAATGGTTAGTGACTTACTATTGGGTTGTGGAGTCCAAGAATCTGATGACTAGGCTAAGTCCTTTGGGGTGTAAATCCATTTACTCCCCAAGGCAAGCTAGGTCCACTAGGAAATGCTAAGAGGGTGTAAGCGCTTTTACTTCTCTTAGAAAAACCTTATGCCACAATGTTGAGATTGATCCACAAAGAACCTAGGGGCGTAAGCCATTTTACTCGCTAGGGTTTGTGAAACAAACAAAGGTGGACTTGGAGGGTGTATGTCCTTGTAATTCTCTAAGAAACCTTGAAATTAATGACCTTTCACAAACAAATAAATGAAATCTTGGGGAGGGTGCATGCCCTTATACTTCTCCATTTACTAACAATTATGGAAGAAGCAAGAATTTTAGACTATAAATGCTAAATTTCCTTACCAATTCCAAAAAATATGCAAGATCAAACCCTAAGTGACCAAGAAAATGTCATCCATAAGCATGAGAAAAAGCCTCCAAGTGTAGCGTACCACTTTTATCCACAAATAACAAGAGAAACCATAACAATTTGCAAAAGAGAGATGAAAAGCTCTAAGAAATTTGCAGCTAATTGTTCTTCTCCACAAGGGAGAGATATGTTCAAATGAGATACAAATGATCTCTATCTATATAAAAAGTATTAAACATTGTTTGTCCACATAATTTTGGGTAAAACATAAGATAAGGGGTAAACAACCCTTATATTACCCCTTTACACAAATAATAATATTTAATTTACACTTTAGCACATTAGAAACCCTAAAATAAGATGATGTCACCCCTTTAGGGAGACGTTTTGACACTTGTAGAAAGTCATTGGAGTTGGGAAAGCATGGTTAGGCCTCCAAAGGACACATGCCACTCATCTAAGCCTCTTCTTCATGGTCCAAAACCTCCTTCCTTCAAAATGTGTCATGTGTCAATGAGCAACACCTCCATCACCACCAAACCCTAGCCCTGGGTGACATTTTTTCCCTCCTAGGAAAGTCGTTTGGGTTGTGAGGGATAGGTTATGTCTTCCAAGGTGTATTTTAAGCTTCCAAAGGTAATTCACCATGATACGACATGTGGGCCCTTGGCATCCAACTTGTGGGATTCAAGCCCCATGGAAGCCCAAGCTAGGCTTGTTCCTCCAAAACTGTCCACCAAACAAGGTCTTGCAAAACAAATAGGCACACCCTCCAAGGACCTCAAGTCAAAAGTATCATGGTAAGTGAAAACCACATCTAATAAGCAAGGCACCTAAACATATGCATCAAAACTACCTCATACAATTGACAAAGCATAGGTATGGGAAGGGTGTCATAGAATTCCTATTAGGTACACCAAAAACTTCAAGTAGGGGATGCTCCCAAGGATGCCCATTCAAATTCATGTAGTGGATGATGAAGTGGATAGGGGTTTAGACTTCATAGTTCAATGAGTTTCATGACATACAAGGGTATGTATTATCTCATATATGGGTGCCTTTATAGGGTGTGTGTTGCACCTTCTTCTTCAATGCAACCTTTTTTCAATCCCATTTATTATCATTTATTAATTAATTAGTGATCCAAACATGTGTGAACTCCTAATAGTGAATTGATTAGCTTGGGGGGAAGTAACACAATGTCACTTGAAAGAAGAGGTCCACAAAGTTCCATAGGGGTAATCATCTAAAGTGTTGTAACACACTTGTGTTAGTCTTATATTCAAGCAGAGTATTTATTATGTGTTTGATATTGTACAGGTCTTAAATTCTTTTAAGAGAAGAATTTCATTGTTCTCAAGACCTGTCTGGGAAAACATTTATAAGGTTTATTTAGGCTCTTATCTTTTTCCAGCAACCATCCCCCTGGGATTTCAACCCCTTATTCCCATGAAATGAGGCACATTCCCTTCTTGGGTCACTAAAGTCAAAGGGCCTAGAAGAGGGAAATATGATGGGAGTGTAATGAGAGGAAAGTGGTAAGCATGGTCGGGAATGGTACGATAACCCCTCAAAGGACCCCCAATTGCAAACCTTCCCCAAAGGTTGGCCATTTACTAGGAAATCTATGACACTCACCAATGTGAAACAAGGTCAAAAGAATAATGTCCAAGAAGGATTTCTATAGTCAAAATCAGCTTGAATACAACATGCTAAAATGCCTCAAATATTAGTGTGACTACTTGCCACAATACCTTACTTGTATCGCATGGAGAAAGATTCATTTGCCTTCCAGAAGCTAGTTGGTGTGGTGGATGCGCTGACAATGGATCAAAATGTGGTGATAGAGCGGGCTTTTTCATGTGCAAGTGGACATTGCTAGTCATGTGGTGTCTCGAAACTCCATATCTGCAACCTGGGGGCCTCTAGAAATCACCTCCTTAGTTATCCCACAAAATGGGGATAACAGGTATCAATTGGTATTATATCAATTTGAATTGGTTTAAGAGAGATTGAATTTTGAGGCGTTAAAAGGCTCTAATGAATGAGGGACAGTTCTAATGAGGAGAGGAACATTGGGTGGAGAATTGTCCAAAGGTAGGAGAAAATGCTTTAATGAATAGTGTGGAGGTGGATAATTAGAAGACGAAGAAATGTTATAGTGGTTCAAAACAAAATTGGAGAGATTCCACACATAGGGAGAGGTCGTGGAAGACCCATAAGACCATAAGGAGATGATGTCAATAATATTGCGTGGAAGACCCATAAGACCATAAGGAGATGATGTCAATAATATTGCAAAAATGATGAGGGTGATGACGGAAGGAATGGATGTCATGGAAGAAACATAGAGGGTGATAGTGAAGATGTAGCAGAGGTGAACATTTCTAGAAAACAAATAGAAAGAGAAGCTATAGTTGAAGAATGAATGATCATAGAAATCAAAGGTATTGGCAGTAAACTAAACTTGAAACTATTATCTATTTTTAAATTTTAAATCTTGAGGAATTGATAGATTGAATAGGATAAATGGAAAATTTATTTGAATTTGAACAAATTTATGATCCTATGAGGGTTATATTTGCATGTACAAAGGACAAAACTCATGCTTCCTTATGGTGGGATAAGTTGCAATTGGAATGGGAGAGTAAAGGAAAAGATAAAATTAAAACCTAGAATATAATGGTAGCAACGTTGAAAAGTAAATTTCTCTTAAGTAAGTGAAAATGTTTGTGAAGAAGATCCAAAAGAGATTTCCATATATGGGTATACTTTGAGTTATGATGTTTAAGATGAATTTAATGTTTTGAATTTTCATTCAATTTTAGAGGTTTATCAAGCAACCTTGAGAATTGAGAAGAATTTGTTGAGGAAACAAAAAATTATGAGGAGAGGTTAAGGAGTTGGGTGAGGACATATGTAAAAAAAGAAAGAAGAAGGTGAAACAAGTCCCAACACTATGGAGAAACTTGCTAGAAGAATACTTGATGCAAGAGGTAGTGGTAGAGGAAACAAATTTTGTTAGGGTCCTATACTAACCCCCTTACTTAAATACTTTATTAATGTATGAGGACACCTTCCTTGAATACGGCCTATTAAATAGTTAGTTAATACTCACTCATTGTAATAAAGGGTCCCTTTTAGTAATAAGACCCAAATTAGTTGGTCAACCCTCATTATAAGGGGCTCATAGGTAGTTAAGATTCTTTATGGATAGCTATATATTGAGTAGAAGGTTATGTATTGTTTCGTCAAGAATTGTTATTAAGATTTCCCCCTTGAAGAGGCAAGTGCACATAACTCTTTATTCTTATATCTCTTTTCTCTTGTGTGCTCGAGTTTTGCACTACATTCCATGTGATTCCTCTAAAATTTTGGGTTAAGTACACTAAAAGTGGTATCAAAGAAATGTTCTTGGGCATGAACTGGAAGAAGTTTTGGGCACAAAGTGGGATAATTTTTTTTCTTTTTCACACATTTTTGACAGAAAAAAGAGGACAACAGTATTCAGATCGATTTTTGAAAAATTATGTTCAGGATTTGAAGAAATCATCCAGAGATACGATTTTCTCTCAAAAAAATACCCAATTTTAAAAAAAATCATCCAAAAGGAAGTCCAGAAACTAGAGATGTCGTCGATTCAAAATCTGCAATTTTTAGGGTTTTTTCATTGATGGTAGCTAATTTCCCAGATTGTATATCTTTTGACAAAGTGCATAGATTTCAATAAAACTAGTTCCATTAGATCCAGAAAAGTTGTGGCATTTCATAATTGGGGTCATAATAGACAATCAGATAAGTATAATAGAAGTTGTGATCATTTTACATTTTCGACCTTAAGCCCTACCTTGCACAAGTTATTTCATAGTGATTCTAAGAGCTTGTTCTCGCGTTAACAAGCTCATAATTTTTAATTTTTTTAGAGACATATTATGACATATTTAAACATAGTGAATTGTCATTCACCAATTAAAATTATGGTTGGGGAAGAATACATGCAGGAAATACAAGTGGAATCACATTGTTGGAAACCCTTGTAACTCATGTTGGTACCCCTCTGAGTAGTATTGTATCAGACAATACTTGTATACAGAACAAAATCTCACTTCCATGTACCCTCAAGTATATAGGAAGTCCCTTAGGTACACCTAAAACTATCCCTATATGAACCAATCGGCTATCTTGTTGCTATAGTACACTGAGAACAACACTCAAGGGAGATCCCTCTCTGGTACCTGGGTAGTCGAGTAGTGTGACTAAAGGCATAGTTGAGTCTCCTTAGTTAGTGCCCTGAGATATTGGTCTGAGTACTATCGTTGGACCTAACACGTATATCATAGAGATATAGCACCTAACACTCCCTTGTTCCCAGGACCTAGTAACCTATCTCAGTGAGCTCACCTATGAAGCATACTTGTAAACACCCTCATACTTCTTCGTACAACATGAATATTTGATCTACTATAAGCAGGTTGGATTGCATGGACGACCAAATTAAGAAAATTTAGGATGAAATAAGTGGTTTCAATGCAACGTTGGATAAGAGGTTGGATGATAACCTAGAGGAAAGTTCAACAACTTCCAACAAACATTTCTTGAGAATTTGATGGGTATGCAAACTCAGGGCGTACCAAAATAAAACCATTGGAATCCCCAACACATTGAGCCACAACATGAAAAAAATTACCACTTAGGACTATTTAACCATCGTCAACCCTCGTTGTGTCCACACAAGAATAGATTAATGGATAATAACATATGGCATCATTCTCCTAAGGTGGACCTGAACAAGTTTGATGGTTCTGACCCTTTTGGATGGGTCACTGTTGTAATCTAGGGAAAAGTAGGGAATATTACATACGCATATGCAAAGACATACACAAAGTAGTGAGAACCCAAGAAACAACACTTTAATATATATGTGTCAATACAACACAAAAGAGACACTTTCCTTGATACATGATCATCTATTTATACATACATGTCCAGTTGCCAGAAAATTGTAACTACTTAATTGCCTGGGTCAGTCGGCTTAATAGATACTTCGATAGTCGACTGACTAATTCTTAGTCGATTGTTGGGTCTAGTCGAGAGAGTCAACTAGCCCTTACAACATCTCCCCCCACCTCATTTCCTTGCTCATCCTGAGAAAGATGGGGTTTGTTTATTACATTTGATAGAAAAGAGAGAGAGAGAGAGAGAGAGAGAGAGAATTATTTGGTGTTGGATTTTTTGATGTTTGAATAAGATATGTAGGTTTGTTCGATTGTCGTTATGGCATTGTTCCTTTGTCGATGATCGACTCGACTGTTCCTTCTGCTTTTCTTTCTAGATTAACTTCAAAGGATATCTAGAGGATATTAGGTGCTTTTTGTTGCAGGTGCTGAGTAAAGTCATTCCATGTGTTAATTAAATGTTGTGTTTCCAAACCCATTGTCTTCATTTGTCCTAGAAGGTTTATTTTTTCTATTATTTCTTTTTGGTGCATTGCGATAGACTCTGAGTTGATCTGTTGTTTTGTCCTTTTCTCTGACTTGATCAAGGATAAGGATTGAATTGTTGGTTTCTATCTATGCTTTGTGGCCTTCCCTCTTCCATTATTGTTCCTATTGTTCCTATTGTGTTTCCAATACTCTTTCTTTGGTTAGCTGGTTTGTGAGAGCATCTTTTATCTTTATGTCGGTCGTCATATTTCTAGTTTTTTGTATGTTCTTGACAACAACTTTCTGTGCCATGAGTTTTTTTTATGTAGTTGCAAAGTAGGAGGGCCAATTAATTACCACCGAATTTAAATTTTTTGCATGCTTGGTGGTTTCTTCCAAGTTTTGTCTGATCTCTTTGAATTTGGTGTATTTTAAAGTCAGGGTGGTGGTTGTCTGTTCATGAAGTTTTTGACTATCACTAACTTCCTTGTTGTGTTGTTGCTTCCCATTCTCTTTTTTTTTTGTTGAAGATGGTCAACTTTCTACTGACTTTTTCTATTAACTTTTACCAAAATATCAACCAGGTCTTTGAATCCTACCATGGGGTTTTCATTTTCTTCTAGTTTCTCAATCCCTATGTGCTTCTTGAATTCTTCTTTGCACTCTTGTAACATTTTCTTTTTCTCATCCTTTATCTTTGAAAACTTGCTTCCTTCCTTGATAACTTTCTTCCATCTCTTTGATGACTTCTTCGATATAATTTCATATAAGTCGAACAAGTGTTGATCATATATTGTCGTCGGGTCAAATGTGGTTTCTGCAGGTGATCTTGATGGGATGGGATGGATGGTTGGGTTGTTTTGATGATGATTCTTAATGACTTCTTCTTCTTCTTCTTATCCTTCTTTGAGTATTTTGTTGAGAGCCCTTCTTTATCCTTACCTTGTGTTGTTTGTTGTTGGTGTGAATAGTTTTGGGTATGTTCGATAGATCTTCCTTTGATTGTCGTCTAATAAGTAACTGTCGTAAATATAGGGATGGAGTTATATGTCGCTCTTTTTTTCATCTGCATTCTTTTAAAGTTTTGTGGCTTGACCAGGGACTTATTTCTCTCTCCATTCTTCTCTTTGCTAGTTTTTTCCTGAAAACTTTGTTGATTGGGACTTCTTTAATATCTTGTAATAGTTTTCATACCTGAATTATTACAATTGAATTTAGTTTATTAGTGTAAAATGAATTTTAATTAATAATAAAGTTGTTAATTTACATTTATTGACTTCGACCAAAATGTTACATATAATATTTCATTTCTTAGTCGATTGTCTAGTCTAGTCAACTAGCCCTTACAACACTCACCCAAATAGAACATTACTTTGCATTCCAGGGCATTATTGATGACATGATGAAACTCAGGGTGGGGGTATTTTATCTAGATCTGGAGTGATGACAATGGTGGGAATGGAAAAAACAAATCATATGCATGATATATCACTTGGAGTCAATTTGTTAAATATGTCTATGCACGTTTTGGGAAAGATACTCACTATTTGGGGCATCTTACCAAGTTACGCCAAACAATCTCATTAATAGATTTTATGGAAGTCTTTGAGAAGTTAGCTATCCATACAAATAACTTAATAGATTCTTTATATAAAGAATGTTTCATTAGTGGCCTCAAAGAAGAGATTTGAGCACAAGTTAGAATGAAATGTCCCACTACATGGTTGGAAATGACACAAAGGGCCCTAGAAGCAGCGACAATGATCAATGCACAAAGAAAAATAGCCTTCATTCCCTGCACTTGTCCTCCCTAGGGTAATTACCCAATCATAACTCCTACTCATCCCTTGAGAGTACAAAGGTTGTCTCCAATGGAAATGGTAGATCATCAAAGATAAGGACTCTGCTATAATTGTGATGAAAAATATGCTCTAGGTCATCAATGTAAAGAACAAAAATTGTTTTGAAGAGCATCAACATGGTTGGTGCTCTTCTTAGCACTCTACTCTACTCTCCCTTTGCTTCCCAAAAAATACATGTAAAAATTGTCCCCATTTTGCATATGCATTCCCCTTCTCTCTTGCTTGTTTGATTCCCACTCTTCCCAAAGATGATTGTAATTTATCCCATGCTCCCTAATAACTATGGGATGTGACTCCTCACACTCACCTTCTTACATGAGTTAAATGATTGGCTTTGTGAACACTCAATAACAAATAGAAATGTATACACAATGATAATAATTTTAGGAATGTGGGTTGGATTAATACCCATGAATATTCCCCCTTGGACCCTTCTCTCTCTTATGGAATCATATCCACCCATCATTTTCATCCCTCTCATATCGCAACCAACAATTACTAATTTTATTAATTATTCAATGCACATAGTATACAATTTGTCCCCCCGGCCACATTAAATCAATATGGTCTCTTCTCCCCAACACATCGACTCACCAGCCTAATTCACATTTACACAATTACATTATAATTCATGGGGATTAAAAATAGGGGATGTTACATTCCCCTCCCCCTTATTTTTTCATTTTCCTTAGTGAAAAACACCCTATAGGCATTCATACATATTACCAGACTAGGATCTCTAGCCATAACCGATGCATATGATTTTTGTCCCGACATCACACAGGTTTTCTAACCTAAAACATAAAATACATAAACACTCTGACCTAGAGCATATTTTTCATCACAATTATAGCAGAGTCCTTGTCTTTGGTGATCTACCATTTCCATTGGAGACAACCTTTGTGACCCCAATAACCATAGATACAAAGGCACCCTAGCCAAAAACATATATATATATATGTGTGTGTGTGTGTGTGTGTGTGTGT
>SNQJ01S0050116.1:97770-119991 GCA_010110895.2 Picea sitchensis
TAGAGAGAGAGAGAGAGAGAGAGAGAGAGAGAGAGAGAGAGAGGCACTTCGTCCCAAAACATATACATAAACCATTGACATTCTCCTACAACTATCTTGATTTCCACTAGCTCTCTTTCTCTTGATATTCCCAACCAAAGGAATGTACCCCTTCATTAATCTCAATCCATCGAACATCCCATTCATTTATAAGGGTTGACCCAAGAAATGTACCCCCTTCATTATCCTTAGTTCATTGGGCTACACCATTCCTTTATCAGGGTCTCTTTGGCACAGGTAACTAAGAATCTCCCCCTTATTTTTGCATTGTCCTCAGTGCACAACACCCTATAGGTGTTCATACATATTACCAAACTAGGCTCTCTGGCCATAACCAATGCATAGGATTTTTGGCCCAACGTCACACAGGATTTCCAGCCTAAGATATAAAAGACATAGGCACTTCGACCATAAAATTCATAAATACATAGGCACTTCGACCATAAAATCCATAAATACATAGGCGCTTCGACCCCAATGACCATATATACAGAGGCACCCAGGACCAAAACAAACACGCACACACACACACATATATATAGATAGACACTCTAGCCCAAAACATATACATAAACCACTGGCATTTCCCTACAACTATCCTAATTTCCACTACCTCTCTTCCTCTTGACCTACCCAACCCAAAGAATGTACCCCTTCACTGCTCTCAATCCATCAAATGTCCCATTCGCTTATCAAGTTTGACACAAGGAATGTACCCCCTTCATTGACCTCATTCCATCGGGTTTCACCATTCATTTATCAGGGTCTCTCTGGCATAGTTAACTAGGAATCTCACTATTGGGATCTCAAGGGACTCACTACTAGGAAGAACTATCAGGAAATAACCGTCGACAACTTTGTTGCTATAGTGAAACTCAAACAATAGTTCATTCTTCAAGCCTGATAACCTAGTTCTTCGACAATGCAACTCCCATAGAGGAGTTCACTCTTCAGGTCGTACAACTTGGTTCTTTTGCAAGCATGACAACTTGCTTCTCCTTGTTGTACTCACCCTCTAGGCTCAAACATCCATTTCACTGTTATATAGTTCCTTAGTTGATCCATAATTTGCCAAGGTGTTCTCATGAAAATGAATTCCAACTTGTTGCTAGACTTCTTCTAGCAATATATAACCCATGGCAATCACCCCATCTTCATCATATGCATATAGTCAATATAAGGCATCATCCTACAATTTTCATTATAAAATTTCAAACATGTTTTACATGGGAAAACATAACTTCCCAAACATTAGTTTTATGCTCATAGTTGTTTCTCTCTTATAGGAATACATATCATCCTTCCTTATGAGATTATATTACTTCCATATCCAAGACCATTTCCCTTGCAAATTTTCTCAATTTCCAAGAATCCAAACAAATTGTTAGCATATCATAACAATTTTCAATTATTAATTTCTCAAATATGTTTATACAGGAAAATAAATATTCCCATACATGAGTTTTTTTCTCATTATGTTTGGCTCTTACAGTTGTAGATATCAGTCTTCCCTATTGGCTTACATCATTTCCATATCCAATACTACTCTACCTGCAATTTCCTGAAATTTCTTACAACCCAACAAGATTGTTAGCACTCATACATATTTCCAGCAGTTCATAAAATGGTCTCATAATTGTAATTTACCAGTAATTGAATCATTTCCATCTTATTCACATTAAAATGGAATTCAACCATTAATCATATTATATAGAATGAAACTATCATTTACTGTACATGCATTATCAACATACCAAGCTTTTCATAATGTATTAAAACTTTACCAATAAATAAAACCAATGTGCCAATAATCATGGCCACATCTACACAATGCATCCTTGCATTGACTATGGAATACCATATGTTCATGTCATGTATCCCACCATGTGATTTGGAAGGTATGGCCCATGCCTCAACATATCATCCAAACTCTCCCCCAATTATTTCCCTAATTATTTGGATACAGTCATATCCAACCCATACACAACACTAGGAACAACATCCCTTAGTGTTATTCAGTGTTGGCAAAGAGATTGCAATCCAAGCATCAGTTATATAGAGGAAACCATTATTCTCCTGGATGGCATTATATCATTTCCATGTCCAATCTCAACATGGCCTCACACATGGCTTCTTCTATTTCCATTCATTGCTATCACATGAGTATTGTCCCATGTCTTGACTTGGTTATGTTTTCATAACCAACACAACACAATATGCAATTAAAATTTCTCATGAATGCATTCAAGCAACATATAATATTTTTGTATACTCAAGGTCTCCCTCCTTTACATCAATTCAAATATCGATAACTTAATTGAGGGAATTCTTACCTCAATTCCATTCTGCATTTATGCATCATAATCAAGCTCAAATGCATACATGCATTGTTGTTATTACATTACTTGATGCTACCTAATCAACTAGTACTTTGTATAAGCTCACAATCTCCCTTCAACAACCTCTTGATCATCATTCCCACCATCCTAGTTTGTCTTCATATGGATGACTACCAAAAGAAACAATATAATCGTCCTTTTTAGCCATGCTATAATCACTTTTCTTGGATACACAATCCATCATAAGTTTTATTCAAATATCATAGCATCATTATTTCATATATATATCAGCAAAATACTCTTAGTCTATACTCATGCCATATACATGTTCAACCATTCCCACATGCACCAATGCACATCAATATGCATTAAGCGTTTAATCTTTCATTCCTATTCCATGCACATGCATTCTATCTTTATTGTATGTCTCATGCATCAATTCTATTATGCACTCCAGTGCATATTTATTTTAACATTATTTTCTTGTTTATTTTTTTGGGTGTAGATGGTTGTCCTTGAGTTCTTGTAGAACCTCTCTTCCATGTGCACTTCCAGTCTTCTCAATCATGCACTAATGGCCCCTATTCTAATCCTTACAACCAATCCCCTCTTGGTTATTCTTCATTTCCAGCCACTAGACCCACTAGTGCCACCATCTTATAATTGTTTTATTTATGTAGAGAAAACATGTCCCAACATATTTTGGCTATAATTAACAATATTCATAGTTTTGTAACATGCGCTACTCCAGCTTAACATTAGCACTGCAATCTAATTAACCATTCCCCATTTTCTTGACCAAACCATCTTGGAAATACCATTCTCATTGATTGGCATTTCAACATTCTGAAATATTATTTTATGTCATCTTTCTAATACTATTTTCCATCCATGGATTTGATCAATTTTAAATATCTCTCTTCACTTCATTGAGTGATAAATTTTGAATCACTACTTGGCCATTCAAGACCACTCTGCCCCAATTGGAATACTACACTCCTCCATTTGCACATGCACCTTGTTTTTGTTGTGCACTCTGACAATAGAGGCAACTTTCTTACTCTGAATACTTTAGACAAAAATTGTGAGATCATATCTAAAAATTCCTACTTCTTGCATTCCTATGCTTTCACATAGAGATGAGTCGTCCACCCATGAGTCACACCTCATTTCATGACATCATTTTTCCTTCTCTTGTAGTATGTTTTGTAGACTTCACTATATTTCTACCTTCAAGGCTATGGAGTCCTCCTTACTCTTTGTGCAGGCTTATGAAATTCCCCATCTATTGTCTTCATACCTTATGTGAGNAACAATATAATCGTCCTTTTTAGCCATGCTATAATCACTTTTCTTGGATACACAATCCATCATAAGTTTTATTCAAATATCATAGCATCATTATTTCATATATATATCAGCAAAATACTCTTAGTCTATACTCATGCCATATACATGTTCAACCATTCCCACATGCACCAATGCACATCAATATGCATTAAGCGTTTAATCTTTCATTCCTATTCCATGCACATGCATTCTATCTTTATTGTATGTCTCATGCATCAATTCTATTATGCACTCCAGTGCATATTTATTTTAACATTATTTTCTTGTTTATTTTTTTGGGTGTAGATGGTTGTCCTTGAGTTCTTGTAGAACCTCTCTTCCATGTGCACTTCCAGTCTTCTCAATCATGCACTAATGGCCCCTATTCTAATCCTTACAACCAATCCCCTCTTGGTTATTCTTCATTTCCAGCCACTAGACCCACTAGTGCCACCATCTTATAATTGTTTTATTTATGTAGAGAAAACATGTCCCAACATATTTTGGCTATAATTAACAATATTCATAGTTTTGTAACATGCGCTACTCCAGCTTAACATTAGCACTGCAATCTAATTAACCATTCCCCATTTTCTTGACCAAACCATCTTGGAAATACCATTCTCATTGATTGGCATTTCAACATTCTGAAATATTATTTTATGTCATCTTTCTAATACTATTTTCCATCCATGGATTTGATCAATTTTAAATATCTCTCTTCACTTCATTGAGTGATAAATTTTGAATCACTACTTGGCCATTCAAGACCACTCTGCCCCAATTGGAATACTACACTCCTCCATTTGCACATGCACCTTGTTTTTGTTGTGCACTCTGACAATAGAGGCAACTTTCTTACTCTGAATACTTTAGACAAAAATTGTGAGATCATATCTAAAAATTCCTACTTCTTGCATTCCTATGCTTTCACATAGAGATGAGTCGTCCACCCATGAGTCACACCTCATTTCATGACATCATTTTTCCTTCTCTTGTAGTATGTTTTGTAGACTTCACTATATTTCTACCTTCAAGGCTATGGAGTCCTCCTTACTCTTTGTGCAGGCTTATGAAATTCCCCATCTATTGTCTTCATACCTTATGTGAGAACCTCTATTTATTTTCCTTTGCAATCCATTCAAACTCTATAGCATTCAAATACTAATATTCCTCTGCTCTTCCTTAGACCTTTTTCAACCTTGCATCACCTACTCCGTATCCCTACACTTCCCTTTGCATATATATTTGATGCTTCAGTCCACTCCACAAGCTTGACCTGATTCCCTGTCGAATGGACCCGGGGATTAGTATATAATAGAACCACACAATCATCATTTGTGGAATCTTATCCTCTTGTTAGAAATCCCTCCACACAACACTCTTTTTTGGAATTCTCCTTTGCTCGTTATCAATGACCTGTTAATAAGATTAACCAACTTTTTCCCATAACCAACTTTTTCCCATTATTAGGCTATTTCAGTTCAAGTGTGCGTCTATACTTATGTATAGGCACTATCATGAGTTTTAATACTCTTCCTTACCCAACCGTCACCTCTAGCACTCTTCTCTATTAGTTGAGAATGTTTCTCCAAATTTTGACATTATTTGGAAAAATCCTTATATCTAGTTACATGGTTCATGGAATCCAATTCCGCTTTCTCCTACAACTTTATGGAGAAACCAAATTATACCCTATATAAATTAGAACTTCCATCATTATGTCCTCTATATTACCTTTCCAATGACCATACTTATTCTTCAATCGTATTTACGAGCCAAAAGTTACGGATTCCTGAAATTCCCATTCTACTCAATGGTGTCCTTCAAATCCACTAGAAACCTTCCTTATGATTCCTTGAGAATTACCTAGATCAAAACTAAATTCTGAGTGGATATCTGGATTCTTTTACCCAATATATTTCCAATGACTACTTTATTTCTCAATTCTGAGCACTAAGCAAACATTTATAGGTAATTGAGTATTGCCAATTTAACCATTTTGTACACATATATTCCTAGTGTATATAATCTCAAACACCACATTTTTCCACTTACAGAGATAAATCTATCAGGAAATAATATTTTTTTCTACATGAAATAGATAATACTACTAACATTGAATTCACAACAACTCTTAGATTGTCAAATCAGTGTTCTAGTCAAAATCTGCAGCAATCTAGAAATGACAACTTTACCCCTTTGGACCTTTTGTTTTCTGGCTTAGCAATTTTATCCTTATTCATGAATCCCTACACCAATTCCCTTGGGATTTCATAAAAACTAAATTGGGTATTCCCATTACTACCTTTTGAAAAATCTGTCACAATTTCACCTTTAACCGAGCTTCAAACTGTTAGTTACGATCCCCATAAGTTTTGATTGTTTTACATTTTTATCAATGTATGCCAAATGTGTCCTTTTTCTCTTCCTTCACATTTTTACTTATCTAGATTCCAAATATGAATCCACAATTGTCTTCTATAGTTCATAATATTTTCATAGACTTCTCCTGTGCCCCAAATGAACCTTCGAGCAAGGAGTTATGCCCTCTAGAAGTAAACTAGTGCCAAAATTTTACCTTAACTATTTCAGGTGTAACTTTCTCATACAAGCTTCGTTTTTCTAATAGATTAGCTTGTTGGAATGTTATCTCCAAGTTATTTTATTTAATATACAAAGACAAATTGTACCTTGGTACACTATGTTTTCATGGGTTTTAATTCCCTAAAAATCGTCGTTTAGGGCCTCAAAATCGCCTTGCAAGTTCATGAATTTCAAAATCCGAAACAATAATCATACAAAATTGATTGTTTTACTATTGTAACAACCTCAAATATGATCCATTGATTCGTTAAACCTTCCCTATGCCCATGGATGGATCTCCATCATCGATCTCCATCATCGATCTCCAACTCGAATAAATATGGATCGTTGATTCGAGCTTTATCAATGATCGACGATCAACATTTTCCATTGGATGCAGACAACACTTTCCAAAACTATCGACTCGACCATTGGCCATCAACCCTTTTCCTTGACAACTAATTTCAATACATCTCTAAAATGGTCGACCCGACCATCGACCATCAACCATCAACCATTGGTGATTCTCATTGGTAGATGGAACTCCTTTACTAATTCGACTGACCTAACCATCGACCATTGACCATTCATGTTGGATAATGTAAACACTCCTCTAATTCGGTCGACATGACCATCGTCCATCAACCACTTCTTAGTTGACGTGGTGTGACATGTATAAGATGACATGTCATGTAATGTCATCCTGAGGTGTCAACTTTTCTAGCTTGGCATGGCACGTGGATTCTGATGTGGCATGACACATCACCCTCCTCTTTTCTTCATCGACCATCAATCATTTCTCTTGGATGAACCGGCACCTCATCGAACCAACCCAAACTTTACCATCGACCATCGGTCATCTGTGCTTTGTCTTGCTCGATCGAACACTTTGTTAAATCAGTCGACCTGACCATCGATCGTTAGAAACTTTCGTTGGTGACTAAATCACTTCATCAATCTAGTCGACCCAACCATCGTTCGTGGACAATTTTAGTTGGTGACTAAAACACATTGCCAATCTAGATGACCTAATCATTGGTCACCAATGATTTCCCTTGACCAACTCCAACACTTATAAGTTTTTGATCAAATTCTCGATGAATTTGAACCATCGATCTATCATTAAAAAATTATCTCGACCATTGATTCATATAAGTTCACCCAACTATACTAATGAATCTCGATCATCGATTTGCTTTATTTTCCAAAATCTGAAAGCAAATCTTGATTGTCAATCAACTCTAACTTCCAAACGGTTGAAAACAAATACATACTGTCGATCTGCCTCATTTTCACAACTGTTGAATTCAATATCAGTCGTCGATCTGCTTCAACTTCAAAACGGCCAAAAACATATCGTGGCCATTGATATGGTCCATTTTCCCAACCCCTGAAATTAAATCTTGGTCATCAATTCACTTCACCTTTAAAATGGTCGAAACTTATAAGTTTTTAATTTATCACAATGAATCTATGGCATTGATCTTGAGATCAAAAGTGATATCGATCATTGATTCTTCAAACTCTTCCCAACACTACAACGACCATTAAAATGAAAAAATTTCGACCTTCCAGGTCGAATTCAACTCTGCAACTTGCATATTCATGCCCCAGATCATCTCTTCAACTACCTCGAGGAATTTAAACTCTACATTTACCCACAAATTTGGGGATTTCGTTCTAATTCTATGTTTTCCCCCAAATTTGCACATACCAGAGTCTGCAACAACGGATTTTCTCAATTCACACTAGTTTTGGCCCATACAAGCCCCGTGTTTGAAGCAAAAGCTCTGATATCACTTTGTAATGTACCTAACACCCATTTGAGTCTTGTGATTATGGAAAATGACTTAGCCTACTATAAATTGAATTAAAAATTCCCTATACATAAAACAAAAAACCAAGGGGCAGTAGGCCCATAAAAACTACAACAAACAACATGTCGATTTATGCATGCATCTACAACATTTATAAATTCATGAATTCATGCAAACCTAACAAAACATAACACAACGTTCATATATCATTTACACAACAGAATAATCATAAATAACACAACAAAAATACTAATTTGTTTATAAATGTAATTCAACTAGCTGCATACGAAGGATGAACCTCCCAAGCATAGGCTTTGTTGTTTCAAATATCAACAACAGGTCATCCTTGAGTTGAGGCTACGAGTCCACAAGGAGATCTGGCCCTCTGGTTATCCACTCTCCACACTCATCAACCCAAAAACCCAAGCTCTACTCCTACAAAGGTTTCAATCCATCAGCTCTCTCTTCCCCATAACCTGCACAACCCAAGGAATGTATCCCATTCACTACTCATAGTCTCTCAAGCTATATCATTTGTATATCAAGGCTACTAGTGCACTCGGATGGTCAGGAATTTCTGAGCTAGGGACTCCAGGAACTCTCAGTTTCTTCAGGAGTGTTCACAACAACCTACACAAGGTTCTCGAACCATTTCTTCAACATGAAATGCATTATAGGATTACAACCTATTTTATAGGCATACATGCCTCATTTCCAACATAACACATAACCCAACAATGGTTGTCTTCAAGAACAACATGGTTGACCTTCTCTTCTCAACACTTATCTCTACCTTTGCTACCCAAAAACTGCACGTAAAAATTGTCCCCATTCTGCATAAGAATTTCCCTTCTTCTCTCTTGTTTGCTTGACTCTCACTCTTCCCAAAGATGATTGTACTTCATCCCATGCTCCCTAATAAATACGGGATGTGACTCCTCACACCCACCCTCTTACATGAGTTAAATTATTGGTTTTGGGAACACTAAATAACAAATAGAATGTTATACACAATGATAATAATTTCAATAATGTGGGTTGGATTTGTTAGAAAAGTAGGTGTTCTCATTTCACCATGGATAATATAGAAATATTGTCACCCAACCATAGGCATAAAGGACACCCCTAAGCACCTTAACCTTGACAGAGAGAATAATTCTAGAAGCAAACCCTAGGACGAATAGCCAACCAATATAGTGTACCTCTCTCCAGAGCTAGTGTACTAGGCAGAAAGTCCAAACCATAACCAAAGAGAGAGTCCAATTCAAAACCGAAATGCCACTTGCAGCAGCTGTAGCTGCAACTCCTCTCCAAACTTGTGCACCACTGGTATTATGCATTTGTGAGAGAGATTGTGTCAAATGAGCTCTAGCGCCCTCTTATTTATAGTCCTCCAAGTGACCTAACTGGGCCAAATTTTACTCCTGGAGGCTAATAACTTAATATTACATTTTCTCTTGAGTCAACTTGTCTTCTAGGGTTCTTATCCAACCGTTTAGGGTTTCTCTAGATTCCTGAAATATTATAGTCTCATCAAAGGTTACACGTGGAGGTTAATATCTCCAGCAACTACCATAATATCACCACTCCCTCCTAGATAGGGAGGTATTAAAGGAAATGATCTTGAGCACAAATAGACCATTCAACTAGTATCATCATCATAGCCACACAAGATATCTCATGATCAAATCATGAGCACCATCAACACTATCAATATCATTTGATACAATCGACTGCAGCATCTCTCGAAGCCATACTCCATCTAGGTAATCAGGCATGATGCTGAATAAGTCACCCAGTCCACATAGTGATATAAGAACCATTCTTCTAATTTGGACATATGTCCTAGAATAATAATTGTTCTAACAGATGTTGGAAGCCACGCCATGGGCTACAAGGACTATTCTCCTAATCCAGACATATGTCCTAGAATAATGACTGTCTTGGACCATTTTCCACAAGGAGAGTGTTTGTCCATCATCATATTGACTATCCATCTAGATGGTAATCATCTCTAACACTAGTGATAGTCTCCATGGCAATCAAAACAATGCCATTCAATAGAACACAACTATGTCTATCCATAGTAGTACACAACTACTATATAGTGGTACAAAACCACACCTAGTAGTACACGACTACTAAGCAGTGACACATAGTCACAATCATTGGAACACATCCACCACAGTGGCATACAACTATTGTCCAATATAATCTCCACAAAAATCATATCATCTGATACCAACCTGCATAAAACAATATCATGATATAAATTGATTCATATGGGCCATTCTTCCACTCACATCTGTGAGATCTGGAAGAGCATCTTCCCTCAGAAAGTAAAACATCAACCATGGGATATCTGGACTATTCTCCTCAAGCATAGAAGAATAATTGTCCCTGATTTCTGAGCCTGTACCATTCACCTAACTGGGCCATTCTTCCAGAACTAATCATAGTGCAACCTAGAGAGAATGAGTCTGCCATAGGGAATGCATGCCCCTAATTGTTGAACCTAGACCATTCACCTAACTGGGCCATTCCTCTGGCACTAATCACAGTGAAACCTGAAGAGAATGAGTATGTCCTAGAGAATGGTTGTCTAGACCATTTCCTATGGAAATGATTGTCCTGCACCAACCTCCAAAACCAACCATTTTTTGAAACTGCTCACAACTGTGAGATTTGAAATAATGATTGCTTGNCCACATGGGGAATCGTTGTCTATGTTACATCAACAATCTATCAGACCATTTTCATTACGAAAATGACTGTTCGATTGGGACCGTTTTCCGAAATCGAAAATGCATGTCCGTCAGAAATCTCGAATCACTTTCCGAACTGGAAAGGAACTGCCCATATTGGACCATTTTTCGAACTAGAAAGGAACTACCCATCTTGGACCATTTTTTGAACTGGAAAATGACTGTCCATAAATCAATAACATATCAATGGGAGTAATCACTTACTTTTCCAATAGGAAGTCATCTCTACGAGCCCCAACTTGCCTCTTATGTACATAAACTTTTCGTCTTGGATAGAGGCTTTACCAAAATATCTGCTATATGCTCATCTATGGGGATATATTGGAGAACCACTTCTCTCTTATGGAATTTATCACGAAGAATATAATGCTTGATCTCAATGTACTTCAGTGTGTCATGGAACATCGATTTCTCTGAAAGATTCACATAGCTATGATCATTACAATATATCATGGTTGAATTCAACACCTAATCAAACGGTCTAGAAATCAACTTATTGTTTTTGTACAAGCATCACAAGATGCAATAAACTCTGCTTATGTAGTGTTGATTGAAACATAATTATGTTTCCTGCTAGCTCATGACATTGTCGCAAAGCTCAAACTGAAACATATCCAAGTATCACTTCTTCTATCATATGCACTCCCTTCCCAATCTGAATCAATAAACTCATACAGATGTGTGTCATAGCTTAAACGTCCCACAAAAAAATATCTGGTTGAGTATTCTCCAAGTACATTAACAAGCCAATAAATTGTCAATATAGAGACTGGTCTATTGGATTAGAGTTTCTTAAACTTCTTTAGATCTGTTATCATGGAAATTTTCCATGGATTTTCAATCCATCATCTGGACTTTTGAGTAACCATTCTGATACACTTTCTCTGTCATAGGAATTTTTCTCCATGTTTTTTTTGTATATGATATACTCTGCATCAAGTTTCTTGAATCCATACAAGGTCTTCTTCCATTTGCATACATGGGTCTCTTTCTGGTATAAGTTTCTTTATCAATTTTCTTTATTGGGAAGAATAGTCTTTTACATGTAAATTTCAATCCATGGATATTGTAAGAGGTATATTTGGTTTACTGGAACAAGTTGTCGTCATAGTCTTCTCCCTCCTTCTGGAAGAACCTATACTTCTGAATATCGCAATGCTTCCACTTATAAGTCTTTTTCACATTTTCTTACATACACAGTTCTTCATCACAACTTCCATTTCTTCTAGTTGATTGCTTCTAATGGGTTCAAACCAAGCTGGTAGTCTTATGATTCTTGGTATAATAATAGGTTGTTATAGATTTTATTTATTTCTTGGAATATTCATGTTCTTCCTCATTTTCCTCTTTAGCTTTTGGGTTCATGGAGTCTTCTATATATTCCATTCCCTTCCTTCCTCAAGATTCCAAATTCTTCCTTTCATCATAGGAACATGGATGTAGATGGACAACCAAGGATACTTAAGACTTGTTTTCGAAGAAGACTTTTTCTAGAGTCAAATTGAACACATGCTTCTTATCTTGGTTGCTACTTTCAATAGGAACATGGAAAGATACTTCATGATCTTCACAGATTCTTCAATGGATCATATCATTTAGGATTAGCTCCCTCCTAATCCTCGTTTCATGCATGAATTCTTGATTTTCTTTTGGAATTCTGTAATTAGCTCCCTCCATCTAAGAGAGTCCATGCTTCTGTATGCATCCTAATTTCCTTTTGCAAAGTGTCACAAGTCTTATTCTAATTTCTTCTTGTTTATTGACTTCTTTCTGATTTGACTCCTTCTGGGTCTCTTAATGTTTGATTATAATTTTGGCTTATTTGGCAGTTGTTACTTATATAATAGATTCCTTAGGAATTCTCCAATGTACTTCATCTTCTTGTAGTCATCGTAATAGCAATCTTTATCTTGTTATTCTTTCATAGGTATTGTTTCACTGACCATCTTTTCTTCTAAGAAATAGATATGCATGATATGTACAAGAACTATGTAATAGAAGAATATTGTTACCTAGAAGAAGAAGTTTGTTTTATCCTGCTTGGCTTTGTTTGAGGGTTCCCTTTCTTCAACAAATGTTGCTTCATTTTTTTTCTTCCTTTTCTTTAACTCAGGATAGTGGTTTTTGTAGTGACCATATTTTCGACAATTGAAGCATTGTATTTTTGACATATCCTTTTCTTGATTTGGTTTCTTCCTTAATCCAAACTTCCTCTTATTCTTGAAATTCTTGAATTTTGTTGTGAAGGCTTGATCATCATATTTCTTTTGGTATTTCTCTTTTGTGTTAATCCTTGATTCTTCTTGTGCACAACAAGTCCAAATTTCTTCAAATGTGGGATACTCTTTTCTTATGTTAATGCTTGCAGAAAATGCATCCCATGTCTTGGGAAGGCCATTGAGTACTATATTTACCAGTTCCTTTTATGAAATGATTTCTTCAATAGATTATAGTTGATCTCGTAACTAAGATATTCTCACAAAGTATGATGTTATGCTATCATCATCATTCATTTTCATGTCATGGAGCTCATTCATCAAAATCATTATATGTCCAATGTTTTTGACTAAGAAGAGGTTAGTTAGGGCATCATACATCTTCTTAGATGAGTCAAGATGAGAGATGTAAGGTATCAAGTGGTATTTTACGGATTCCACTATGATACTCATAGCGTTGATGTAATTTTCCTTGAAATTCTCCATAACTGCAATGTTCTGAGGTTTCTCCTCTTTTCCCGCTTCAAACTGTGGCTCCATGATCTTGCCTTTCGTGATATCCAACACTTTATTCATGGCAAGGATAAGGTCAATCCTTATCTTCCATGCTCTGAAGTTAGAAGCCCCTTCTAACTTGTTTTATGACTTCATAGAGTAAGTCATGACTGATTTGACTTTGACTTGTTGAACCTTTGACTTTGACTTGTTCAACCTTTGAATTTGACCAAAAACTCAAACTTGACATCTTGGCTTGCTGAGAGCATCAGGAGGTGTGCTAGGCTAGGGTGCACTAGGCTATCCAAGAATTAGGTCAAGCTCTTCACTTAAGGTGCCTTAACAAGAGGGTTAGGGTTTCGTTGCTACAACAAAACTTTGATTGCAACTGTAGCTAAGCAAATCCTCCCAACCTATCTTCTAGTAGTTAGACTTTCCAAAGATAGCGTGGGCCCATAGCGTGTTAGAAATGTAGGTGTTCTTGTTTCACCATAGATAATATAGCAAAATTGTCACCCAACCATAGGCACAAAGGACACCCCTGAGCACCTTAACCTTGAAAGAGAGAATAATTCTGGAAGCAAACCCTAGGACCAATAGCCAACCAAGATAGTGTACCTCTATCCAGAGCTAGCACACCAGGCAGAAATTCCAAACCATAACCAAAGAGAAATTCCAAGCCAAAACCAAAATTCCAGTTGCAACAGCTGCAACTGCATCTCCTCTCCAAATTTGTGCACCATTGGTCTTATGCAATTGTGAGAGAGAGTGTTTCAAATGAGCTCTAGCACCCTCTTATTTATAGTCCTCCAAGTGACCTAACTAGGTCAATTTCTACTCCTGGAGGCTAATAACTTAATATTACATTTTATCTTGAGCCAACTTGTCTTCTAGAGTTCTTATCCAATCATTTAGGGTTTCTCTAGCTTCCTGGAATATTCTAGTCTCGTCAAAGGTTACACGTGGAGGTTAATACCTCTTGCAGCTAACATAATATCAACAAGATTAATACCATGGATAATTCCCCCTTGGATGCCTCTCTCCCTTGTGGAATCATACCCCCCCATCATTTTCATCCCTCTTGTATCACAACGAATGATTACTATTTTTATTAATTATTCAATACACATAGTATACAATCCCCCCCCCACCACCACATTAAATCAATACGGGCTCTTCACCCCAACACACTGATCTAATTCACGTTTATACAACTACATTATAATTCATTGGGATTAAAAACTGGGGATGTTACATAGAATCCACTTATCACGATCATAAAATTAAATGACACATTTTTCCAAGTAGTCAACTTCAAATTTTGGAAATAAAAAATTATTAAATATTTTTTATAAAAAGATGAAGTGTGTCCCACTTGGAGGAACGGATTTCAATGACCTATATTCATTAATATGTATTTAATAAAGCATTGATTAAAAGGATTTAATTTTTATTCCAAAAAGAAGAAGCACGTAAGAAACTTCTAGAAGAACATAAACCCAAAATACTAGGGAAAAGCATTTCAAAAAGGCATTGGGAGCAGATTTAAAGGAAAAAAAGCACCATCAAAGAAGAGGTTACATCATCAGAATAGGATTGGTCAGCATTCAGTATGCAACCAAATTTATTATCTGCAAATACAAATCTCCATTTGCTTTTTTCTTCTTTTGTTACACGATTTCTCTCAAGGCTTTGTGTTTGCATGTCTGAGACTGAGCATAGGGTCGAGATTTGAGTGTTTTTCTTTTATTATCCTAGGCCTCTGCCTAAAATATCAATAGGAGTATTTATTATCCATATATATGATTGATAATGTAATCCAAGGTTGTCTAATTGATTCATGGAGGTTTAGTTCTTGCATTTGGCAGACTTTATTTATTTCTGAACCTAGTCAATCGGTTTACTCAAATGTTTTGTAATGTGAAATATATTATATATATTAGACTTTGTAATGTGAAATATATTATATGTATTAGACTTTGTAATGTGAAATATATTATATGTATTAGACTCCCCAGTGAACTATTTCGGGGCATAGATTTAATAATTTATCATACTTTGAGATTTATGATTATGAGATTTTTGGAGCATGTTCATCATATTCTTTTTTAGTGTTAAATGCAATACTCATTTAAAGTTATCTGAAGTGATCAACCCCATTTCACTCTTTTTCTTGTGAGAAAATATGGTTGCATCTTCTTCTTCCATGTGTTTAAGAGGGATGTTATAATGAATCTGAACATATATTTATATTGAAGTTGTTCTTTATATTTTTATTGTTAAGAAGTTGCTTGGTTCATTTCTAGGAAAATGTTGGACTCAAGGAGAAATATGGTTATCAAGAACCATTTTATATAAAAACTAAAGTAATAAATATTTGGGGTTTGTTGTTTATAATTCTCCCATTTGACAGTCTGGTCTAAGAACATCAGCTACATCTTTCAGACAATTATAGAGGAGTACCTTCTCTTTAAAAACACGGGATTTATTCTCAGGAGGTTGTTGTTGATATATTGAACAATTTGAACATCAACATGTATTTCTTGTTTTACTATTCAAAGAGAACATAACTTCACTACACACCACTACACTCTTAGGTTTACGATTATATATTCTAAAACCAAAAACTTTTTCTAGAATTCTTGAAATTTCCTTTAAATTATTAGTTCTTTATTTTACAATTACTTTGTCAAACCATCCTACCCATGATCAAGTGATCCATTCTCCTTCAACATCACTACCTATGGTTGTCTTATATGTGCTATTGTCTCCCTCTTTGTTGTATTATTTTAATATGCTTAGAGACTAGTGTCTAATGTTTTTGTAGGATTAAGAATTACATTATTTATTAGGAAATCATAAACATCTACTTACAACAACCCTATTTTCATAGGAACTATTGAAAACTTAGATACATCTTTATGTTTTCATTCCTGCACAATGGAACTATTTTTTCATCCAAACCTTAAATACCAACTTATGCTAAGTTCTCTTCTTGTTCTTATACCTCATCAATATTCATTGAAATTTCTAATCACAAGAAGAAGAAGAAAAATCCATGTTTCAACTTGGAATTCATGTAAACACCGTCATCAATTGTGAAACTTTGTTTGCACAAGACAAGTAATCTATTTGAAGGTGATGTTTTGGTTTCATATGGACCTACCTACAACAAAAATGCAAACTCCCCGGGAAAAAAAAAAAAACCCACCCATGTTGAGCTCATCGATAAACATGGACAACTAACAATAATAATGAATATAAGCAACAATATGATACCAAGATTTGCTTCCTTCTTCACACGTGACATGAGTGTGTTGTTTGAGGAGCATGATTATCTTATTGATTAAGAGGTCTTTTTTTATCTGCATTTGGATCCTAGTTCATGATTGTTGGGTACGTGTTATGTGTTATATTATTTGTAGTTTTTTGCATCCATTTTTGGGCGGTTTTAGCACATGGTTTTCTAATTCAATTTAAGGAATTAAGGTTGTAATCTAATCATGTATCCATTATTGCGACATGTGAATTGTGATTTATGAAGATATTTGGTTATGTGGAGGAGGTTCTCCTATTATTTAAAGAGTTATTGTGTAACTTATCTATCTTGGAGTTGTGCTCCATGCTCACATTATGTGCATGGTGTGTACTTTTTTTATGTTATGATAATTTAAACATTTGGATCATTACATATGGTATTAGAGAATTGATCCTAGGGTTTTTGTTCCTCAAGAAAGTCATCTTGGAATTTCTCTATAACTTCTTTTTAGGGTCACTTTAGAAATCAAAACTTGGAGGATATTTAGAAGATATATCAAGGTAACTATGGTATGAATTTTAGCTTATGGATCATTGTACTTTTGGAGTTACACCATGTGGAAAATAGGGTTTCTCGCTAACCCTATAACTAGTATCAAATATGTGTTCTAGGTAAAACAGTCATAAATTCTAAATAGAGGATCTCAATTATGTGAGACCAATTTCATTGGAAATAGTACAATTCGTAGTATTTTGTTTGAAAGTTTTAGAATAATATATCAAATATTGGGCATGTGGCATTTTGCACAAGTTCTCTCTCCAAAATAAGTCAAAATTCAGCAAGGTTTGGGGAAGTTACCATAACTTTCATTTGACACACCCAATGTTGGTCATACAAGTGGAATTAAAAAGAAGACATTTCAAATTTTTATAGGTCAGTAAGGATTATAACTATTTGAGATCATTATCCTTAATATACTGAGGTTGGAATTTGAGGATTGTTGTTAGACCTCATTTAAGAATCAATGACAATACCTAAATTTACAGGAGATGAAGAAAAATATGAAATGAATCCATGGAATGGTTGAGGTCTATAAAGGAATATGATAAGAAGCCTTCAACAACAAGTTTTCATATTTTTCGTGAAACTCGAAAGTGGTGGATGAGTATAGATAAGGATGTTAGATGGAACCTCACATGGGAAGAATTTGAAAAAATCTGCTCAAATAAATGGATTAGGGATACGAAAATTAAGGAGATGTATAAAATTCAAGAGGAGTTAAAAGAATCAAAAGAAAATGTCTACAAATTTCAAAAGGATAATGAGGAGCTAAGAAATTATAGTACAAATAAAAATAATGAGTTCATCAAGATGCAATCCCTTAATGAATCACTCATTAAGGAGGTTAAGAACCTAAAGAAAGACAAGAGTAACAAAGCAAAGTGGGAAAATGATGATTCGAAGGAAGAATTGAGAAGAAAAGATGAAGAGGTATGTAGATTATGAAACCATAATAAAAAACTATTGGATGGAGTTAAGATATTGAAAGAAGAAAAGAAGCATGATCAAAATCAGGAAGAAACAAGGATATTGGATGAATAATCTACCAAAAGACTTGAAGTATAAATTTGCAAGAAGCTTGAGGAATCCCTAGATATTGATGAGGTAAAATTAGAAATACAATTTTGGGGTTGCAGGTGCGAGACAGGTGCTCTACGACCCTAGAGGAAAAATTGAGAAAACTTACTCTTGTTCTGTAGGCAAATCCACCAACAATCAAGTGGAATCTTGCACCCTTCTTCAGGGATTACATATAGCCATATCAAAAAACATTGAGATTATGACAATTGTTGGAGACTCCAAAAACACAATTAGGTATTCAATTCATTCTTCCCTTCCATCTAAAGCAAGTTTGCGAGCGATTTTCATTCACATTCAAGGTCTCATCAAAGAATTCATCCAAGTATTATTTTGGCATGTCAAGAGAGGATTTAATTCCCTTCCAGATGAGATGGATAATAAAGTAGTAAATGGAGAATATGGTCTGCTTATCATCAATGCAAATGCAAGTTTCATCCATGTTCCTTAGCCCCTCTTCTATGCTCTTATCATGTTCCCTTGACTTTAGACTTTCAAAGGCCCTAAATTATGTCCCTTATGAATTTTCATGTGGTCTCTCTCTGATTATATGTCATCTACCCTTCCCCCATATTTTCTCTCCCCTCTCGCATGTCCTCCAACATTCCTCCTCTCCCTCTCTAGCTCTCGTCCTTCCCCCCTAGATGGCCTTGGAATTCATCTCCCTTTGTCTCCCATGTGCCCATTGTGATGCCTCTACTCGCTTGTGGATCCTCCTAGAACCGTATGCCAAGCCACATTTTTCACTCCCCTCCTCCATGAATCCCACAAACCTTGTATTCTCATATGTACATCACCCCCAATTATCCGTCACTTCCTCCTAGTATCTATTATTTCATCACATGTCCTTCTTTTTTCTCACACGCTGAGCTATATTAAGATGGTTGTATCCACCCATGTGATATATGTTAGACACGTTTTCTCCCATGAAATAGACCTTCCAGCAAAATATTGGGAAGGCAATCAAATCTACCAAGGACGAATGAACCATTTTCTAATTTCGGCTCTCCTCTTTTATAAATGCACTTGGGTCCTCTTCGTTTGATCCAAAAAATCCTTATATGTTAAATAATATTTAATATATATAAACATCTACTTGATCTTCGAAAATAATAATGATTGCTTGACTGGTTGAAAATTACATGTGAATTAACTTATCTTATCCAATACACTTTAATGATAAACAACTTGCAATATAATTGAGTGAAAATATAACAATAACACGGAAATCACATACACAAGTTTGATAATGGAGTTCACCCAATTTGGGCTACATCCATGGGTCCTCTTCCAATAGATACCTCTTTATTAATGCTCGAATTCTTGTGTTTTACAATGACCTTTTTACATGTTGCTCAAACTCAAAAATAGAGTGCACCATCGAATTCCTTGTGAAATTTTGATAAAAATTAGTATAAAGTTCATAAAATTCCATGATGGAACCTTGTGGCACGTATTATGGTGTAGCCTCCAAGTATAATTACCCTAGGGCACAAACATCGAGACATTGTACTCTGCATTCATGTGTGTCCTTGTCTCAATATGTGCACTCATTAAATAGGGTGTGAGCCCCTTAACCTCCATTCAGAACTATTGGTCAACATTAAATATTTTTTTGTGGGCATGCCTTAAAAAGAGGCACCTTTGGCACAATGGTTAAGGCATGTGTTTAGCATAGAGGAGGTCACAAGTTTGATCCCGCGTGAACCTCGCTTTTTTTATAACATACGATTGTTATATAATTTGGAGTTATATTGTATATATGATATAGTTTGTTGGAATATTCGTTAGCACCTCCACAGAATATAAATTGGTCACATTGGATACCATATGATCATAGATTATGGGTTGAGGGTTAATCCCTCGACCCTTTTCCTCCACCAAATATGAAACATAACAACCTTAAATAATGGTGGTGCCATATACGGTTAAGAAACACATGCGCGATGTATTAGTGAGGTCGTTGGGTTGTTTGGCGGGAGACCCGAGTTCGATCCTCTAGGACCCAACTAATTTTAAACAACCTTACCCATTAATGACCAATGGGAGGCTTCCACATGTCAAACTCTCATTGGTCTATCTCTGCCACATGACAATACATATTTGGTCCACTTAATATGCACAATTTCCACATCACCTGTCCAGTCAATCATACAGTCATGCCACATGGCACATTGTGATGTTGAATGGACGATATTAGATTGGCCTTATCTTTTTACCTTCACCCTTCATTATATCCTTGATAATATGTAACCAAACTTGATCACTGATTCCGAACTGATGATCAACTTGATGTTTGTCATGCCTCGCCTTCTATTTGGCTTGGATATTTTCCAACTATTCTTGTATTGTTTGATGTACCTACTGGATCTTCTGAATGATGTACTGATTATTCAATGTTTTCTAAGTCATCGGGTTTGTGTTCAAATTTGAAGAATTAAATTCAAGAAAAAATCACCAATGCAAAAGAATTATGATAAAATCACCATCAAGTTAGGAAAAGAGAATTAAGTGAATTTTGTTATAACCTCCTAAAAACATGATAGAACATTATAGATTGTTCAAACATGTTAAACATGTTAAAACATTATATATTGTTCAAAAACATATCAAAATGTTTGTGTTTTATTTTGTCTTTAAAAGTTTGAGAAAAGAAGAAACAAATCTTGTTTTTTTCATAAATTTTATAATAAAAAAATTCCTATTCATTAGATTCAAAAATAGCCATTAAGTTCAACAATGCATGGAATTTGGAAAATTTCAATTTTTTTAAGAGATAGCCAAATGCAGTGACTAAGTTTACATCATTGAATTCCAACTAAAGTTGAAGTAATACCCGAGTGCCCCAATCGTTTGTGTGTTTGTCCAAACCATATCCGACTTTGTGTTCTTTTGCTGCAGCAAAAAGCAAAAGCACCACTTGGACTGTCGCCTTAGCCAATAAATAGTATAATAAAACAGAATCAAGTGATTCTACAAACAAGTAACACTAATAAGCTATTTCATTCCTCAATTGAAATAGTACAAAACAACAATGCATCAAGCAATATGAAAAAAAACTCACATCACATCATATGGTGACTCCACTAAATATTTTTTCAGTAACTTATATGGTCATGTATACAAACCTACACATGTCTCTATGTGTATGTCCATCTATAATATGTATATAATGTAGTTTGAAAAATATAGACAACTTACATAGAATATAGCCTATAAAACCTATTCAACAACATACCAAGGAAATAAATGTTCTTCTTTCTGATGCTGACTTGATTTGAACTCATCTATGAAAACAAAGAAATCGACAATATCAGATGATTTGTTTCCATGAGGTTTCCAAAACAGTGAAAGATATTAGATAATATATCAAGGCAATCACACTTTATCTCTATACTTGTATCCTGAGAAGAACATGCATCTCATGTTGGATTACTGAGAGGGGGGGCGAATCAGTAATAGCGTAATTATAATCCTTTTTCTTCAAATGTTATATTAATGTAGAATTATTATCCAATAATGAGTAGTAACAAATAAACAATCACACACATTCACAGTACACCAGTGTTTTACGTGGAAACCCAAATCGGGAGAAAACCACAGAATGTTTTTTCTTATATGTCTTGAATAATTACATTCATTGGAAGCACCAAATTCCTTTGTTTTCCAACTGCAACTGGAAGGAGTCTCCAACCCCCTAGTTTCTCAAGCTACAACCTGAGGGAAGCTCCAAATCCC
>SNQJ01S0050117.1:9279-46669 GCA_010110895.2 Picea sitchensis
TTTCAAAAGAAAATGAAATGCCAAATCAAGTAAAGTATGAGAGCCGAATTAAATATTGAAGTATTTTAGTTTATTTTTAAAGGGGGCGGTATAAAAATAAATATGAAGCACGTGATGAAATTTATTTTGGCATTTACAAAGAAAGTTGCAGAGACAAAATCAAATCGAAATTTAATGACAAAATGTGGTGTGATAAAGATTTAGAAGAAAAAATAAAGTTAAGGTATTATAAGGATTTAATCAACCCTAATCTAGAAGATCAAAATTATCTATCTATTTTGACGAGTATAAAGTAAAAAAAAAAGCATTGCTAAGATAATAACAAATTCTCATGAGCTCCAGAGTCCATAGTGAAACTGGGCATTGGTCAATTCCTAACACATCATGGTATGAAAGAGTGTGTCACCTTTGTGACACTAAGAAGGTTGAAGATGAAAAATGAATTCTCTTAGATTGTCCAGCCTATACCTAGATTAGATTTCATTTTAAAAATATTTGTCACACTACAAACATTCCTAACATCTTAACTCAACAAAAGTATGGTGATATTGGAAATCTTCTCTTAATATTTTTCGAACAAAGAAACAAAATTCTAAAGAATCGCAAGTAATGACTTACCCTGTTAAGGTCCGATAGGCTAATTCCGTCTTAGTGGAAGTTAATCATCATCATCATCATATTTAAATTAATTTTCTCTAAACATTATTGGCAGCGAACAAGATGGATGTCTTATTTTTGACCTTTGATAGATAAGTTAAGATTCTGATTCTATGTCTATTATAATACTATTGAATGCATTTTTTTGAATCTTACATAACAAACTTATTATAAATTCATTTAATACCCTCAAATGAACTTCATTGATTCTTTTTTGTCTTTAAATCAGATATGAATGTATTTAAATAGGCTTATGCAATGAATACATGAGTTTTGACAACATTCTACTCCCTTTCTCCACCCACCGCCACTATTAGAGTATACAATACATTACCGAGATGAAGCACGAATGCCCAATTTGAACTTCAATAACATCTAGATCTTGGATCTAGAATATATGATAGATCTGCAAGGCCAATCGTTTCCTTATCAACAGAGGTAGATACATTTTCAGTAGTGTATTCTTGTTTGCTTCTTGCATAATCTTGTTTCCAAGACAAATTTCATGCCTTGGCATATCGATGAAATTATTCTAAAATAGGCACAAGATTATAAAATAAAACATAAATAACATAAATTTATACCCAAAAATATGTGAATCTTGTAGTCCTTGAACTAGTAGAGGGTATTGTTTTTACTGCATTAATACAACCAATCAAAACTATGCATCTCATCTACATCTAAATCTTTCAATTTAAGGGAATGAAAAATTAGTTGTCTCCATACAGTGTAAACATTGAACAAATTATGATATGTTGGACATGTAATTCCTGAAGAAATTCTTGAAGAAATTTTAAGATACGATGGACAAGTAGTTCAGATAAAGAACTTAGAAAGAAAAGTAATTCAGATAAAGAGTATCAATTATACATGAAGTGAATTATAAAATTTGTTGAAAAATATTTCTAATGCAAATTAGGACAAGCATCGATGAATCTACCTTTCACTATCGAATTGAAGGGTAAAGGGGGATGTGCGCAGTCTACTCTCCATAATGCAGTTTAAAATACTGTGCACCAAACAGGCTATGCGACAGAGTTCTCAAGATCACTGCGCAGTGCACAGACTGCTAGATTGTTGCACGCTCTGAATACACACACTAAATAGAATGATTTATGAATGCGGAATATAATAGAGTTCAATAACACAGAAACTTGTCAGAAACACAAAATACTTCATACAAAATACAGTGACAAAATGAGCTTCGGTCCTGATACTTCTTTTGTCAGCTCTTTAGCTGTTGTTGGTTCTTGAACTGGTTCTCTGCATCCCTCTCTCCTTTTCTCTATGTCTCTATCTATACATCTGTTCTAACTAAGAAACTTGAACTGATATAAACTTCCTTCAGAAGCTAAGACCGACTCAACATTGAACTCAACCATAATTACCACTTACTCTTGAACCACTTAATTTAATTCGAGAAGATAGAATTGAACTTCATGTATAGTTCTCATGCTTGCCGACTGACTTTTGAGTAAGTATGCAACTTTACACTTGCATACTTGTTAGACTGTTTGACTGACATTTTGACTATTGACAGATTTTAATAGACAGATAAATCAACGGTGACGTGAAGATCTCACGGACTTGTAGGTACAGTTTCCAACACTCCCCCTTAATTATAAGTTGGTGGAGTTATAAAATAAAAATAACATAAAAAAATTGAGTTTTCATTTTACTGTCACTCCTCTGTTACTGAGTGGACTCTGAGACTACTACGCAGATGCTGAAATGCATCTCTTGCTAAAGTCTTTGTAAAAATGTCTTCAATTTGTTCTTTTGACCTGCAAAATTCTAAGCAAATCTCTTTGTTATTCACCAATTCTTTGATGAAATGATATCGTGTGTCAATGTTCTTGGTTTTCTTGTGAAGCACATGATTCTTTGATAACATGATGGCTGAATTGTTGCCACAGAAAATTGTAGTTTGTTCATGTTGTTCTTTCAACAAATCTCTTAACATCCTTCTCATCCATATTGCTTGACAAGTTGCGCTTGTGGCTACGACGTACTCTGCTTTTGCTGAAGAAAGTGTCACTATGGGATACTTCCTTGATACCCATGATACCATACCTCTTACAAAATGAAATGTGTACCCAGAGGTACTTTTCCTGTCATCAATACTACCTCCACAATCACTGTCAGTGTATCCAATGAGTTTGAAATTTTTTGAAGTGGAGTACTTTATGCCAAAATAATTTTTTCCATTCACATATCTCAGGATTCTCTTTCCTGCTTTCCAATGTGATTCTTTTGGAGTTTCCATGAACCTTGAGATTAGGCTCACTCCATACATAATATCAGGTCTTGGCGTTGTTAGATACATAAGATTGCCTACCAGTATTTTAAACAAAGTAGGATCCACTTTGGACCCTCTATCTTCCTTGCTTAGCTGCAATCATGTTATGACAGGTGTTGGTGTTTCTTTTGAGTTTACCATATTGAATCTCTTTAATATTTCATGTGCATACTTGGATTGTTAGATAAATATACCAGTTTTGGGCTGGTGCATTTCTATTCCCAGAAAATATCTCATAAGTCCCAAATCAGTCATTTCAAATTCATCCTTGATGACTGACTTGAACTCTTCTATGCCAAAATTACCTGTGAATATCAAATCATCCACATATAAACAAACAATTAACACATTACCTTATTTATTTGATTTGATGTACAATGTTGGCTCATTTTCACTTCTTTGAAATCCATTCTATGTGAGATAGGAATCTATGTGATTGTACCAAGCTCTCGGAGCTTTATTTAATCCATATATTGCTTTATTTAATTTGTATACTTCATTTTCTTGTCTTGGAACCTCATAACCTTGTGGTTGCTTCACATATACTTCTTCTTCTAAGTTTCCATTCAACAATGTTGACTTTACATCCATCTGATAAACTGGCCATTTGTACTATGCAACAATTGCTAACACGGTTCTAACTGTGTCCATGCGCGCAACTGGTGCAAATGTTTCATTGTAATCAATTCCAAATTGTTGTGTAAAGCCTCTCACAACTAATCTTGCCTTGTACTTATGTACTTTTCCTTCTGCATCTTGCTTGGTTTTATAAATCCACTTGACACTTATGGCATCCTTATTATCAGGTACATCTACCAATTTTCATGTTTGATTATTCTCTATGCACCTGATTTCTTCATCCATGTCTTGTGCCAATACTTCCTCTTTGAGATCTTCTCCAAAAGTTAATGGATCATCTATTTGTGAAAACAGAGCAAAGACTGAAAATTAATTTGTTGTGTCTTCATTATAGATGTCCCGTAAACTTATGTTTTTCAAGGTAACAAACTTGCTAATGTTGGATCTGGATAAGTAGAAGTATTTGGACTGCTTCTTGGTGTTTGTTGCACTCTAGGTGTGGACTACGCACTTGCTATTCTTACCAGAGTATTTTGCACAGTAATTTGCGTTGCAGTGCCAGGTGTAAATGGAGTTGTGCACTGTCCTGTGTATGGTGGTTGAAACACTTCATCCTCTGCGTCATTATGCTCCATTGTGTCAATTATCTTTACTGACTTTTCTATGATTCCATCCCATGCCTCATTCTCTACGAACTGAACATCACGGTTGATTATGACTTTTCTTGTGACTGGGTCATACAGCTTGTATCCTTTTGTTTCTTCAGAATACCCAACAAATATACATTTATGTCCTTTGTTGTTCAGCTTCTTTCTCAGTTCATTTGGAACATGTGCATATGCGACACAACCAAAAACTCTTAAATGCACCACATTATGCTTTGATCCTATCCATGCTCCTTGAGGAATTTTATTCTTAACACTCTTTGTCAGACATATATTCAAGATGTATACTATAGTTGCTACTGCCTCAACCCAATACTCATTTGAAAAAAATTTGGTTGTTAACATACTGCATGCCATTTCCATGATGGTTCTATTCTTTCTTTCTGCGACACCATTCTTTTTTGGTGTGTATCGCGCGGTAAATTTCTTGTAGATGCCATGATCTTTACAAAAGTTTTTAAATTCTACTGACATGTATTTTCCTCCTCTTTCCATTCTTAGACACTTGATGTAATAACCACTTTGTTTCTCCGCAAGTGATTTAAACTACTAAAAACAATCCAATGCATCAAATTTATGCTTTAGAAAATAAATCCATGTCTTTCTTGAGAAATCATCAATGAATGTTAGAAAATAAATATTGCCTCCTATGGAATTAGTTTGCATTGGTCCACAAATATCAGAATGTATTATTTCCAGTGGAGCTTTTGCTCTGTAAGACTTGCCAACTAGAAATGATTCTCTGTGTTGCTTGTCAAATATGCAACCTTCACATATCCTTTTTGGTTTATCAATCAATGGTAAGCCTTTTACCATATCCTTTGTGTGTAATAGTTTTAGACCTCCAAAGTTCAAATGTATAAATCTGAAATGCCATAGCCAGGAATCATCTCGTGTTTCAGATTGGAATGTTTCCTTCATTTATGCACCATTTTCGCCTTTCTTGATACCCCGCACACTATTTTCTTCATTAGTACTGTGTGTGCTTTCTGTTGTAAATGTAGTGTCTAACTATGCACTTTTTCTTTTGTCAACAGTTTGCATTGTGTTCTTCTTCTTGACTGGCTTTAATGTCAATGGGAACATTGTGTTACTTGTCATCTAGATTTCTGCAATAAGTAAACTGCTTGGGCTTCTATCCATAATCACACAATGATTATCTTCCATGTAGATTTTGTATCCTTTTTGTAACATTTGTCCTGCACTCATCAGATTATGCTTCAGACAAGAAACATAATATACATCAGACATAACTCTCACTTCTCCTCGTCTGATTAAAATATTTATACTTCATTTGCCTAAGACAATGACTTGGATATATATTCCAAGTGTAACCTTGGTCTAGACTGACTCATCGAAACTAGAAAATAATTATATGTTTCCTGTCATGTGGTTACTATAGCCTGAATATAAATACCATATGTCACATGGAATTTCTTGAGCAACATTGCATTCAACTGGTGACAGTGTATTAGACATTTCTTCTGGGCTAAACATAGCTACAACGTGCGCCATAAACATAGGTCGATTTTGGTTATTTGTGTTATGTGGTTGATCTTGACTTTTCTTGTTCTGATTATATTGTCTCTTTCTGCACTCATATGCATAATGTCCATACATTTTACAGTAATGGCATTGAATCTTTGATTTGTCAGTTTTTTAACAAGTTGACTAGCCGGTACTTGGATTTTGACATCTTCCACCAGTATTTCCAGGATTGCTACTGCATCCACTTCTATCAGAACTTCTTCCTCTGCCTCTAGAGTTAGCTCTCACCCTTCCTCTTCCACGATCTATAGATCAATGTGTGGAAAAAGCATTTTCTAATGACATATTTGACTTGTTCAATCTATGTTCATGATTGACGAGGGAAGCTTGCAGTTCATCTAGACTGAACTGACTCAAATCTTTTCCTTCTTCTAGAGTTACAACTAGAGTATGAAATTTAGGAGGAATACTGCTAAGCACTTTCTCAACAATTTTTCTATCATCTATGGTTTCACCGTGAGACTTAATTTGATTAATCAGTCCAATGATGTGTGTGTAGAAAGAATCTACCGTCTTTGAATCTTTCATTGACATAGTTTCAAAATCTCTTCTAAGAATCTGAAGTTTTGCAGTTTTTACTTTATCCATACCTTGATAAGTGGTTTGTAATATATCCCATGCTTCCTTGGATTTCTTTGCTGATGCAACTCTTGGAATTATGTTCTCATGCATGGCTTGATGTATATAAAATAGTGCCTTTCCATCCTTCTTTCTTTGTTCTTTCAAGACATCTTTCTCAGCTTGTATGAAGGCGTTATATACTGCCTGATCTATTGGTTTAACATAACCATTTTAGACTATCTCCCATACATCTTAACCTCAGAAAAAAGACTTCATGGTCAAGGACCACATCTCATAGTTCTTGCCGATAAAAGTGGGAGGTTGCAAATTTGAGGTAGAAGCCATATTTTTTTTACTTTCAACAGAGTTTCTACTCTGACAAACTCATTCTGGTAGAACCTTCTCTGATACCAAATTGAAGGGTAAAGGGGGATGCACGCGGTCTACTCTGCGCAACGCAGTTTAACATTCTGTGCACCAAACAGGCTATGCGACAGAGTTCTCAAGATCATTGTGTAGTGCAAAGACTACCAGATTGCTACGCACTATGAATACAAACACTAAATAGAATAATTTATGAATGCAGAATATAACAGAGAAATAACACAGAAACTTGTCAGAAACACAAAATACTTGATATTAATGAACTTCGTCATAGTGCGCTCGGATTACAAAATACAGTGACAAAATGAGCTTTGGCTCTAATACTTCTTCTGTCAACTCTTCAGCTACTGCTGGTTCTTGAACTTCTTCTCTACATCCATCTCTCCTTTTCTATATGTCTCTATCTATCCATATGTTCTAACTAAGTAACTCGAACTTATATAAACTTCCTTCAGAAGCTAAGACCGACTCAACATTTAACTCAACCATAATTACGACTGACTCTTCAACCACTTAATTTAATTCAAGAAGATACAATTTGGCTTCATTTATAGTTCTCTTGCTTGCCGACTGACTTTTGAGTAAGTATGCGACTTTGCACTTGTAGACTTGTTAGACTGTCTGACTGACATTTTGACTACTGACATATTTTAACTGACAGACAAATCGGCGGTGACTTGAAGATCTCACCGACTTGTAATTACAGTTTCCAACAACAATGGTATATCAAAGCGAGCTTTGGGCATGTATTCATAAACCATAATCAACTCCCCCTTATCTCACAGATCTATGAGATAAAGTCCTCTTTACCTCATTTAGCGTCTTTGGTGATGTGTTTTACAGCAACCACATTTTTCCCATTAGGAAAAATTCCTCTATAAACGGTTTCGAAGCCGCCACTTCCAAGAAGGGCTGCAGGATTGAAGTTATCGGTGGCCTTCTTCACATCTTTGTATATGAATTCGAGTAGCTGATGGTAATCAATGTTATTTTATGACACATTCCTTGTTGGAATACTAAGCTAGGTACAGCTGTAAATGGTGAAGGGCATTAACATTGTAGCGAACATTGAAAATTCTCCACAAAATTCATTTAACCATTTTTTCCTCAAGAGGATAGAAGAAACTAATCATTGCATGAGCCCTCTCTTAATTGTTCCTACATGTTGATTAGATTAGGTCCCTTAGCAATGAGGATTTTTTGTGAAAACTTAGTTGCCACTACTTTTTCCAACTGTAGATTCATCTAAAAGTTGACAGAAACCTACTTCTGCAAAATTGGAAACCCTTTTGAAGAGTTGATGCTTGGTCATCATTATATTCGTTGAGCAATAGTCCCTTGGTCTCACTAATAAGACTATGAAAATGGTGTATATGGCCTAATTATTTAGAAAATGGAGAATCCAAGCACAAAAAGTGCCTATGATTTATTGCTTTATCCAACAGATGGGTAAAAATAAATAACCTGCAATTTGCAAAAAAATATGAATATATCAACACCCACATCCCTCTCGGTCAAGATAAAAAAGTCATGAACCAAGTCCACCCTATTCTTCCTCCCTTCCAAATATTGCATTTCAAGTTGGAGGTGATAGAATGAAATGCGTGGAGGGGTATTGATATTCGATCACAGGCAGAGCAATTTCGAATCACAATCTGAAAGCGTAGACGAGAATCCTACAAGTTGTAGCTAGTATTTTAACATTCTAAGAATTGAGACCCAACAAGAAAATAAATAGTGAGCGAACATTTAGAAATTCCGAAGCATTTTCCACTGTGAGTAGATAGCACAAAGGTGGGCATGAATTACACGATCTGTGGCAAAAGGAAATACTAGGCTGTGCAGTGACAGAGGTGAAGACTAAGTACTTTTCCTTCTCCTTATAGCTTCTTCATTTCTTTAGGAATATATATTGGCACATGGTTATGTAAGTCCATTACATTAGAATGAGTCCATACCATCACTAGTCAAAAGACACTCCTCGTCCATTTGTTTTCTTATATCATAAACATTTGTGTATCATAGGAAGTATTTGGCATTAACCTCTTAGATTGTACAAAGGGATGGAAATGGATCAAAATATTCATATCAGTATCATTGGAATCATTTTCCATTAGCCTTGAACCCTAAGACAGACTCTCCAATAATCTCATTGCGGTTCTTCTTGCTGCAGTAGTAGCATGAGTGGTGAGATGATGATTTATTCCATGAACGATGAACCAAACAATGAAAATGTGTTACCTGCATGTGTGGTTAACCCACCTGGTGGAGAGAATGGGAAATAAGGACATGAAAACAATGTTAGAAAGGCCGAACAACTTGGCCAAGGAAGACAACCAACTATTATGCATGGCCAAAAGTGGCCCCTTCTAAGAATGTCGTTTCCTTAACAAAAATGATTTGTATTTTGACAAAGATTACATGTTAAAATCAGAAGTGTTAAAGAAAATAATTACATTTTTATTTAACTATTTAATTAATTAATTTATAGTTATAGCAGTTGGTAACTCTGTAACTTTTTGTAACCATATTGTATGAATTTACATGTTCATATTAATAAACTACACATCAATAATATAATGTGTTGCATCAATTTTATCTATACTTAATCTTTTCATGATATCAGAGTTGATTTGGTTCTCACTCCATAGCTGCAGGGCCCAGGGATATGGAAGCTACTCCCTCTGAGAGAAGAAGAATCGATCTTGAAACTGTCACTGTATAATAAAGGAAGAACAGTCATTGTTTTGTTGTTCTTTGCATTTCGTGATATAATTTCAAGGCCTCGACAGGATCACCTCGTTTGGGACATGTAGAGATCGTGGCCATCCACGATACCGCATTTCTCATAGGAATTTGGTCGAAAACACTGCAAGCATCAACCAAGTTACCATACTTGGCATATAACCTCACAAGTTTGGTTGCCACAAAGATATCGGTTCAAATCCCAGGTTCCTCATGTGGGCATCGACTAATCTTTTTTCTGACGGAGCTTTTTTATGACGCATGGCATCAAGACAGAGACATAAGTGTCGTAGTTTGACTGAATTCCTTGCAACATATTATAGGCTTTTTTTACTCACCCTTGTTGATATAGCATTACCCGTGTAGAGTTAAAACATGCAGAGATATAGTGATTTGAGACTCTTGCATAAAAGAGAAGGTTAGCTGATTGGGGAAATTCCCATTTTTGTCTAGTTGTCTAGATTATTTTATAATTTTATAAAGTCTTTATTATTTTTAAAAGATGGGTTATTATTTAAAAAAAAATGGTGTAGAAACCAGAAAAGTTTTTTTAATTTTCAAAAGAAAATGAAATGCCAAATCAAGTATGAGAGCCAAATTGAATATTGAAGTATTTTATTTTATTTTTAAAGGGAGCGGTATAAAAGGAAGTATTGTTAATGGTTTGGAAGTGTTACTAAACTCTTTGGAATTATTATTGATAATGTTGATATAGAGATTTAACCTCAATATGAAGGTGTTGTTATTTTGTTAGAATTATTTACTCTTAAAAATGATAAGAGAATATGGAAAAATAAATAAGACCTCAATATGAAGGTGTTGTTATTTTGTTAGAATTATTGACTCTAAAAAATGATAGGAGAATATGGAAAAACAAATATGAAGCAAGTGATGAGATTTATTTTGGCATTTACGAAGAAAGTTGCAGAGAAAGAAGCAAGTTCATTGAACCAAAGAAAGAAGATTGAAAATCGCTAACACAGAGCCATTTTATGGACAATGTTTCTCCATTATTGAGCAATAAACCAAAGAAAGAAGACAAAAGATCGCTAAAGCAGAGCCATTTTATGGACAATGTTTCTCCATTATTGAGCAGTAAAAATAGCATGTAGAAAAACCCACCTCGAGAAAGAAAGGAAACCGAAAAGCAACCGAAAAGCAACCGAAAAGCCACAAATAAGAAAGATGGGCAGAGACATAAAGAAAAAGTGGAGAAGAGAATGCAACAAAATACAACGAAATTTTGGTTAATTTTTTTGTTTTTTCATTCATGAGCAAATATAGGAAGAAATGAAATGTTGTAATTTGAGGGGTGCATGTTCGGTTGTACTTGACACCCCAATAGACACTCCACCATTATTGAGCAGTAAAAATAGCATGTAGAAAAATCCACCCCGAGAAAGAAAGGAAACTCAAAAGCAACCGAAAAGCCACAAATAAGAAAGATGGACAGAGACATAAAGAAAAAGTGGAGAAGAGAATACAACTAAATTTTGGTTAATTTTTTTGTTTTTTCATTCATGAGCAAATATAGAAAGAAATGAAATGTTGTAATTTGAGGAGTGAAATGTTGTAATTTGAGGGGTGCATGTTCAGTTGTATAGTAGGTGTACTTGTATATAACCTTGATCTTGTTAGGACCAAGTTTTGTTTAAAGGGGAGTGTCAAGTTATGATTAAGGATGGAAAGTTAGTGATAGTAATAGTTTTTTATCGAATATAATTAAGGTGGAGTATTAAGGAAAATAATTACATCTTTAAGTAACTAGTTAATTAGTTAATTTATAGAATTGGTAACTCTCAAACTTCTTGTAACAATATTGTCTAAATATTGTATATTCCAAAGGTGCACATATGCTTTATTTATTTACAAAATTGAAACCAGCATTGAATTTATTCCAAAGGTGTAAATAACAGTAACTTGTATTTTAAAAACCAGCATTGAATTTATTCCAAAGGTGTAAATAAGAGTCACTTGTATTTTAAAAACCAGCATTGAATTTATTCCAAACGTTTAAATAAAAGTCACTTGTATATTAAAAAACAGCATTGAATTTATTCCAAAGGTGTAAATAAGAGTCACTTATATTTTAAAATTCAGGTGAGAAGTGAATTTATGAGAAGTTACATGCCTAGCCATTTTGTCTCCCACATGCGATCACGTTGTCAACATTGAAAATGCAGGCCACTAGTGGAGTTCAATGTAAAGCATTTGTTTATATGAACACGAAATCCTTGACTTTGGCTCTATAGGGATGGTAGGTTCTCAAAGTTTTTGAGACGTTGATACCAAATTAAAAGTATTAAGTGTATATTTCTTGGCTTTTATGCACTGATAGATTTTATTTTTGGAAAAATATTTCTGGGCTATTATGCACTAATGGATTTTATTTCCATAAAAAATACGAGGTTGGAAGTGTTAAAGAGCAAACAGAGGCCGCATGTCCTTGTTAGCGGCTATAGAGAGTTCTCACGCTTAATTCATTCATGGGACACCAAAACACTAAAGCAACGTTTTTTTTTCAAAATAGGAAAATTTATAAAATGTGAGAGAAAAAAAAAAATGGAAAGAAGAAGTGTATATATAAAGGATACTTTCACTTGGGTATCCACTCACAATTTTCAATTACAGTATTTATGTTTTATGCTCTGAATTTCCATGGGACAAGCAACGTGACCTTTTAATCCATTATTATTTTAAAATTTATTTAATTTTTATTTTCATATTATTTCAAAACATATCTTGTAGGAGTTATGCTCCCATGCCGCACTTGTTTTTGTTTATATTTTTGTTTTGTTAATACAAACAAGAATATAATTTGAAATTGTTTTATTCTTTATCCAATCATTGGGTTTTATATGAATTTTAATCTGTTAGACCTTTTCTTTCATAGATTGGAGGAGTGATAGGTGGGAGTCAAAGAGAGGGAAGAGCGGTATGAAGTTATTGAAAAACGGTAACATTTTTTAAATTTTGTTTCTTTTTCTCTGAAGGTTCATACTCCAATCAGTGTAGGATTGTACAATTCGATGGTTTTTATAAAAATAAAATTGGTAATACATTGATTAAGATTTTAATGTTATAATTTGTATTTAGTAAGTTCTGTTGAAAAGAAAATTTTGCAAAATCAAACACCTTCTTTCATATAAAGGTTTTATGTTCAGTCAAATTTAAATCTAAATCTATGTTGTTTTCATAACAGTTTCCACGTTTACCATTAAACCACAAACTTAATAAAACATATCTTAATACCCTTAAAATTATACTAACGTTGAATAGTTTTTGGTTTTTAAATTGACATTGGATATATCAAAAGAGCCGTATGAATGGTATCTAGATCTACGCGGATTTGGGACTGTTAAACATACAGGATTTGGCCTCGGCTTTTAACGCCCGGTGCTTTTTGTCACTTGTCTAGATAGCATAAAATATGTCATTCCTTTCCCTAGACATCCAGGAAAAGCCCATCGTTAAATAGTGTCTGGTTTCACTGGTACCTGAATACATATAACTTATAATAATGGCCGCTATCTAGTATCGACTTCCAATGGAATATTTGTAGTACACTTTACTATATCATTTGGATTTAATATTATCTATGTTGATTCTATAGTTTATACCGAGAGAAAACATATTTGTTGTAAACTTTACTATATCATTTGGATTTAATATTATCTATGTTGATTCTATAGTTTATACCGAGAGAAAACTGATGGAATACAGAGAATAAAGAATAGATTGATAGTGCATTGCATTACAGTTACTGATTGGGTGAGGTTATAATTTTTAATTAATATAAGTAATTTGTTTATTTAAATCTAAATTTAGATTATATTTAATAAATATAAACATGGTTTGGCATTTCTTTTATGTGTAAATTAAATTAAGTGTAAAGCGCATATGAATATGTTTTCTAATTTTACTTGCTTGTATACTTCCTTTTCTAGTTATGGAGTAATATGTTCACTAGTTTTACTTATTTATGTTCACTAGTTTTACTTAGTTATGGGAATTTACTTATTTTATTTGCAGTTTCATATCCATATGATGGAAACATTTAAGCTAATGTTTAGAGCTGTAGTTATCAATATATTTATGTACAAATTAGTATGAAATTTAAAAAGTCATTATATATTTTTATTTAATTAAAATAATGTAAGAATTTTATTTAAAAATATATATAAAAAGTTATTTAACCTGAATAGTAAGTTATCTAGACTGAACAATTTTGTAACAAAAGAAAATACTCCTATCATTGATCGACTCAGAGTACATAGCAATTGGAAAATAGGGTTGAGTAACGCTGATTTTTTGTTTGCGGCTATCTGGTTGCCCATGATGGGGTGAAATAGCCATTAATCCTGTCCTATTTTTCAAAATAGGAATTGTTTTATTTGAATTATGACACCCAAGACTCTATTCCAAGCTACCTTGTAAACAGCAACCTTTCCATTTTATAAATTCGGAATTATGTTGGTAAAAAACGTTTATTAGCAAAATGGACGATGGCTCAGTTCAGAAGCATCCACCAATCTACAATAAAATAGTCCGCTGATAAATGACGCTTGTGGTAAGCTTGAGTTATGTGCCTCTACGTCCTACCTATCATGCAAATTCAAAATAAATGCGTGAGCGGTTTTCCATTGCATACTGTACCAATTCACCTAATTTTTAGATGCATTTTAAAACTTCACCAAATGGCAGAAAGAGATATGATGTCCTAAATATTAACATGATATGTAAAAAGTGTCAAGGGGCATTTGAGCAGGAAAGTTGTTCGGTCGATTATGCAATCCTACAAAACGCCTTGCAGCCGGTGCTGCAGTTAAGTGTCAAACTATCTCACAGGAGCCAGCTCTGGTGGTTCAACGGGTCAGATCTGGAAACGAGGCTGCAAACCCCGCTCCGGGTTGTAGCATTCTAAGAAAAAAAATGATGCAGGGGAGGCACCTTCGCTATGGTAGATGCTTTAGGAGTTTGCACGGACATGGCGGAGGCGAAGAGTCTGACTCCATTACTTTTGTTGAATTCATCCCCTTCCGCACAGAATTGAGCTTTAATCCCACAAGAAATGCGAGCTCTGGTTTATTCAATGGAACTTTTTCTTTTCCTTTGATGATGCTTATGTTAGAAATTAATTAAACAAACCAGTAGTTGATAGAGATAAGCTTGCCATAAATGCACCGACTGCACCGACTTCAGTAAACTATTGAAAGAACCAGAAACGTCTAGAAGAAGCAATTCCAACCATTGATCTTGAAACTAATCAACGATGGAGCTCATCTCACCACTGTATAAATATCCATGCCTCTAATGCAATAGACAAACTATGCAATAGACAAACTATTTTGTATGTTCTTCATGTCTCTTTGTGTGTGAGTTCTCTGATTTGGTATCAGAGCCAAGAGAGCCGTGAAGGTCGTGTGAGTCGGAGAATCTAGAGCACTATGAGGTGCGCTGACCTGTGTTAGAAAGCTGTGAGGTAGAGTTGTGAAGGCCGTAAGAGCCAAAAGAGTGTTGAGAGCCGTCACTATTGTTTGCCGTGAGACAGAGTTTGCTTCTGAAGAAATTATGTGGTGAGCAGTGAAAAAATTAAGCAGTTTGGTATTTCATCTCCTGTTGCATGAAGGAAGATTTCCATAAGGAATTGTTGGCTCGGGGATGCACACTAATCCGTAGAGGAGTTATATGGTAGTAAAATTCCACATGGTAAAGGAGCCATATGCATATTATCTTTTTTTTATGGCCTAGTTGTTTTGATTTGATTTGAGTAGAAGTTGAATTTGTCCTTTATGATTGTGGTAATTTTGGAAGAAGTAAGAAAATAAAAGTGGTTGGGGTAAGTTTGGAAGTCTTAAAAGTAATTTTGTTTTATGGTGCTGGTAATTTTGGTGTTGGATTTAAGTGAATGGAAAGTTAATTTTAACATATCATTTATTGAAGAATATATTGGTGGTAGTGTGTTAATCTAAAAGGTGTGTTTATTTGTAAGGGTTCAACATGTTTATCTTGTGAAGATGAGATAATATTGTGATTGGGGTCACAATTTTAATTATTGATTGGTATAGAGTTTCTACATTGGGTTCTAAAAGGCCTAGATCATTTTAAAGTGATTTTAGTGTTTTTTAAAGATGACAAATATCATGGCAGATTCATAAATAAATGAATCAAAAAAGTTAGATGGGGAAGATTATGTCAATTGGAAGTTTAAGTTGCAGATGTCAATGGAAGGATACAATGTTTGGTCGATTGCATGTGGAGACGAAACAAAACCAGTAGCCCCAACAGCCTCGGTTCAAGATTGGGAGCGACGAGAGAGTAAAGCGAAAGTGCTATTGAGGATGTTTGTCAAGGACAATATCATCCCACACATTAGGGAATGCAAAACATCCCATGAAACTTGGGAGACACTTAAAGGTTTGTATGAGACGACGAACACAAACAGTGTATTATTTTTGAAGAGTAAGCTTCTGGGCAACCGAACTTTAAGCGTTATTACAAGTAAGCACCTTAATTTAAGATGGAGGAGGTGAAAATATCAGTAACTTTCTTTATAGAATCAAAGATTTGAAAGATAAACTAAGAGATATTGTTGAGAATATTTCTAGTACTGACCTGGTCACTCTCACATTAAATGGCATATTGGATGAATATCAAATGTTCATCGTTGGTCTTGCAGCTAGGGAAAAGGCCCTTACTTTTGATGAATTGATAGGTGTTCTTCTACAAGAGGAGGAGCGTGGAAAGAATCTCAATGGAAGATCTCACAATTCAGATCTGGCATTGGTGGCGAAATGGAAACAACCTTACAAAGGAAATTCATGGAGGAGAAATAAAGAATGAAGGCCACATTCAAAACCAGATAACGGCAGGGCACCACCAAGCACAAAAAAAAGAGCGAAGAGGAATGAAGGATGCTTCTATTGTAGAGTGGATTTTGGAGTATGTTAAATGTTGTGGGAGAAGTTTAATAGGTTCAAATACCAACAAACATTAGAATTTTATTGTCGAAACTGAGTATGTAATGATTTCAAAAATCTCAAGTTGTTTGTTTCTAATGCTTCTTTATCGTTAAGACTGATGATACTATCACTGGACATTGATTATGGTGCTTCAATTCCTTATAATGTAATGGGAATTGGTTTGATACATATCATGAAGACATTAATGATGTTCATAAGATTTATCTAGGAGATGATAGGTCACATTAAATTAAAGGGTATGGAGATGTATGTCTGACTTTCTCTTGGTAAATTAGAGCAAATCCATAATAAATGTATGTGCAGGGCATAAAGAAAAGAATTTGAACTATAAATATCCGCCATTCTAGATGATAGGTCACATGAAATTAAAGGGTATGGAGATGTATCTGTGACTTTACCTACTGGTGAGGTGAAACAAATCCATAATGTAATGTATGTGCCAGGCATAAAGAAGAATTTAATTTATGTATCCACCATTGCAAATCATGATCTAAAAGTTGAATTTGTTAAGTCATAGTGTGTGGTGAAAGACATACAGAATCACTACAAAATCATTGCAATAGGATTTAGAGTTGGAGGACTATATAAGCTTGATGTTACAAGGAGGGATCATCAAGCGTTGGCATCCACAACTATGTCAATGGAAGAGTTATGGCATCAAAGGTATGGAAACCTAAACCATAATGATCTTATGATGCTTCAGAAGAAAGAAATGGTAGAAGGTCTTCCAATGTTTAAAAGTGAACATGTTGAATTTGAAGGATGTGCATTAGGAAAACAACATAGAGAAGAGTTTCCTATGCACATAGACAAAAGAAAGCGAGAAATTCTTGAACTAGTGCATACTGATGTTTGTGGACCCATGCAAACTAGATCTCTTGGAGGAGCATATTATTTCCTTATCTTTATTGATGATAGAACTAGATACACTTGGGTCTATTTCACGAGAAATAAAAGTGATGTCTTTGAATATTTTAAGGAATTCAAGAATATGGTAGAAAAGAAAACAAGAAAGAGCATCAAGATTCTCAGGTCAGATCAAGGAGGGGAGTATACATCAGGGGCATTCATCAGGTATTGCAAAAATAATGGGATTCAACAACAGTTTACAGTGCCACATAGTCCTCAACAAAATGGAGTAGCAGAAAGGAAAAATAAAACCTTTGTTGAATGTGCTCGCAGTATGATAAAAGGTAAAAATATTTCTAATGGTTTTTGGGCTGAAGCAATTAGTATTGTTGTATATCTAAAGAATAGGAGTCCTACACAAATTTTAGAGAATAAAACACCTTTTGAAGATTTTTATGGATATAAACCAGAAGTGAGTCACTTGAGAATATTTGGGAGTAAAGCATTTGCTCACATTCCAAAATAAGATAGAAGAAAGCTTGATGCAAAGGAAATCAAATGCATATTTATTGGTTATTGTACAGTATATAAAGCCTATAAGATGTTTGATCCTAACAATCATAAGGTGTTTGCAGCTAGAGATGTGTTGTTTCATGAAAATGCAGATGAAGTACGAAAAGCATATGATTATGATGTGTGGAATCTATCTAAAGAAAATGAGGAAAATGATAATGAAAAAGAAGAAGAAGTCCAAGGAGAAGCTCCAAGCATCGTAGATTCTACAAGTATCCAGAGCAGGCCTAGAAGAGGTGAAGGAACTCCACAAAGAAGTGAAGAACTAAGGAGGACAACAAGACAATCTAAGACCCCGGTCAGGTATAGAGACTATGCCTTAATAACTCAAGCTATGAATTTGGTAGAACCTTTAAATTATGAGCAAGCTAAAGACCACAAAGAATGGATGGATGCCATGAAGTAAGAATATGACTCTATAATTAAAAATGAAACATGAGAGTTGACAAAATTTCCTAAGAACAAAACCCCCATAGGATCAAAATGGTTGTTCAAATATAAATTTAATGTTGATGGTAGTATACATAAATACAAAGCTAGATTGGTTGCCAAAGTTTATTCACAAAAAGAAGGGATAAATTATGAAGGCACTTTTTCTCCTATAGCAAAAATGAATACTATTAGATTAATGATTGCATTGGCTACCAAGAACAATTGGCAGCTGCATCAGTTAGATGTCAAGTCAACATTTTTGAATGGATAATTAAAAGAAGAGGTTTATCTTGTTCAACCAGAGGGGTTTGTAAAGAAAGGAAAAGAACATCTTGTATGCAAGTTGAAGAAATCTTTATATGGACTTAAACACGAACCTAGGTCTTGGTATGAGAAAATTGATACATTTTTCTTTCAACAAGGCTTTATAACAAGTAAAAGTGATCCAAACCTGTATATCAAGAAAGATAGAAATGGTCAAATTGCTTTGATTTATCTATAGGTGGATGATCTTATCATAACAGGAAGTGCTACTGGGATGATTGAAGAGATCAAAATAAAGTTGTCACAACAGTTTGAAATGAAGGATCTTGGACATTTACATTACTGTTTAGGTCTTGAGGTATGGAGAGAAAATGGTAAGACCTTAATCACACTAAGAAAATATACAAAGGAGGTACTCAAGAGGTTTAATATGAACACATGTAAGCCAATATCTACTCCATTAGAACAAAATGTTAATCTCAACAATAATGATGACTCAAAAGAAGTGGATGGTACTTTTATCGACAATTGGTGGGAAGTCTAAATTATCTCACCACAACCAGGCCAGATATTGCATATTCAGTTAGCATTCTTAGCCAATTTATGGCTAAGCCCCATGAGAATCATTGGAAAGATGCAAAGAGAGTCCTTTGATATTTGAAAGGGACTATTGATTTTGGTATTGAGTATACTAATGATTTTGATGTTGAGTTGACAGGTTTCTCAGATTCCGATTGGGTAGGAGATCCAGATGACAAGAAGTCTACTACAGGATATACATTCAGTATTGGATCAGGGATCGTGTCCTGGAGCAGTAAGAAACAACCAACTATTTCTTTGTCATCCACTGAAACTGAGTACAAAGAGTTATGCACTGCCACCTGTGAAGCAATTTGGCTAAGGAGGATACTTGAAGATGTTGGAGAAAGACAAAAAGTACCAACAGTCATCCAATGTGACAACCAAAGTTCTATCAAACTGGAAAACAACCCAGTGTATCATGCTAGGTCAAAGCATATTGAGACACACTATCATTTTGTAAGAGAAAAAATACAGTCAAATGAAATTGATGTATTGTATTGCAACACAAATGATAATGCTGTAGATATATTTACAAAGCCTCTTGGGAAGGCTAAATTTGTAATATCTAGAGATAATATAGGTGTTGTAAAGGTTTTTTAATTAAGGGGGAGTGTTAGAAATTAATTAAACAACCAGTCCAGTAGTTGATAGAGATAAGCTTGCAATAAATGCACCGACTACACCGACTTCAGTAAACTCTTGAAAGAACCAGAAACGTCTAGAAGAAGCAATTCCAGCCATTGATCTTGAAACTAATCAACGGTGGATCTCATCTCACCACTGTATAAATACTCATGTCTCTAATGCAATAGACAAGTTGTTTTGTATGTTCTTCGTGTCTCTTTGTGTGTGAGTTCTCTGATTGCTTATGGCTAGTCTAGTATCCCTATGCAATTCTCTTTTACATTTTCTTTGTAGGTTTTTCTTTTCATTTGCTCTCATGAGCTCCCACTCCATGAAACTATGGAAATATATAATAAACCCTAAATCCTAGGCCATCCGCACATAGAAAAAGTGGCATCCAGGAAGGCAATGCACTGCTCATTTTCCTTGCAAAATGTAGGATGTGTTGCAGGAAATCACATTCTTCCAATGTCATTACTATTGAATATACAGAGGATCCATTTATATATCAACTATGGTCTTACCCGAGACATTTCATGTCCAAGAGTGTGAAGGTGTAGAGGAGTAGGAACAAGAGAGAGTCAAACTTCAAATTGGTCATGGAAATAAAAAACATGGTTAATAAACTATTGATTGTTATAGATATTTTAAAGCATGAATTGGAATAGGTTATGATAATGAAAAACCTGGGAGGGTATAGGAGTAGTATCAATCTAGCCAACGATCACAGGTTTCTTGAATTTTAAAAAAATTGTCAGGGATGTTTTAGCTGTATAAAGAACCAAGAGGGGTTACATGGTGTGGGTTCACTCCAGTTGCTGAGGAATTGATAGAGGAAGAAATGAAGATCAAGAAACAGTATGAAAGCATGACAATTACTTATGTCGGGATTTTTTTGATGATGCGTGTCGATAAAGAATTGTATCTTGATAAAATAACACATTTTAAGAAGTCCTTTGGTTATGTTTTTTTATGGTATGGGTCATCTTGTAGACAAATGCATCGACATAAATATTGTTCATATAAATTATGTGATCACAACTATAAATACTGTATGCAGGAACATGAATGCAATGCTTTATTTGTATGTGGCTTGGACTTTGAAATATTCAATATATTTCTATCATATCTTGTAGGTATCAGAGTATCAATGGCTTCAAGCATATAAACTAGAGAACAGTCAAATTAAATCTAAATGGCATAGGATAATAGAAAGGAACCTTGAATGATAATGAACTTGAGGATCTTTGCATAAAGTTCAGTTAAAGAGCTATGAGTCTCTAAATTCTTGTATGGAATATGGTCATCTTATGCAAAGTGGAAGGGAATGGTATACTTACCCTAGTAATGACACTTTGTGGATCGGTTCCGCTAACTTTCTTGGCACGTAGGTTGGATTTCACTGGTTTGGAAGGAAGTTTAGTGCAACTCTGCAAATATCAGATGGATGTGTAAGAAATTTTGAAATACGTGAATATTTTGGACATAGTTGTTGTTTAAAGATTATTTCATATTGTCCATGAATATTGTGGACATAGTTGTTGTTTAACTCTTATTTCATATTGTGTGCGCATAAGAGAAAGTAGCATTCATTGTATTATTGTGAAATCTCTCATGTTTTTGTGGTGAGAGAAGGTAGCATTTGCTGTATTATTGTGAAATCTATGAGGTTTTTGTGGGTGGTTGGCTAGTCATTCTCAGTTGTGCATAATCTCATTTGCCTAATTTAACCAAAGAAGTTTTTAAAATAACTTATGTATTTCATGGTTGTGTGATAATCTGGTGGTTCTATTAGAGGTGCTAATGTGCTAATCAGTTATACTATGAGTTCGGTACATGGAAAACTTATCAACATGTAGCTCTAGTCTCCCATTACCAAATTCCAAAATTCCAAGTCACTTACAGATTTGGCGAAATCTAGAGCTGGATAATTTGTTAGCAAGATCATATCAGGGAAAAACTACATCTCCACAAAGGCAGGTCCTACTCCTTTTGTTGTTGGGATGGCTTCTTTCTTCTCTAATTGTTTTTTGGATTTGGATATGTATCTTCTAATGTTAAATAATCCTTATATTCTTTAGCAACCAGTTTGGTGTAATCCTCCTTTTCTTGTTTCATTTTCATTGGATTGACCAAGCCTCTTTACTCTGCATGAAGAAAAAAGAGGTTTGTTGCTTTGCACACCTTTGTTTTGCTGGAATTCCTTAGCTATATAAGTTTTTTTCGTAAATTATTGCTATTAGATAGCAGGTCAGGTCAAGAAATGAGGAGGTTGTGAGCCTATTATTCCTTGACACGTTGAGGTAGTGAGGAGATGGTGAGGAAGTTCAAGAGCAGGCAAGGTGGTTGACATGTGCAAAGTGTCCACTGAAGAGGCATGCAGTGTCAGTGGTGAATCCCTCGGGTGTCAAGGCTAGGATTATAGGTTTCCATGGTGATCACATCAAACTAATTGAGCATAGCATCTAGTGCAGTGGATGCTCTGTGCAGTAATGATGTTTCACCTCCTAAAAGACAAATCATTTGTTATATATATATATATATTAAATTGTTTTTTTTGCATCTAACAAATATTTTTGAAAAAATGCCCACCACCAGGGGTATTTAGTCTCATCAAAGTTATCTAAGACAATTAGAAAATATGAATAGAGAACATAAGAAAAACATGTTTAGAAGATACAAAATGCACCAAATAATCTCCTAAAATGGATGGGTTAATAGGCTATTCAGTGTTGGGCTAAAGTTATACTCCCTCAGGAAGGGACTAATAAGAACAAATTCTCATGAGTTGTGTAGTGAAAGAGAAAGAAGTTCTTGGTATATTCCTAAAATATTGTGGGTTTAAAGAACTTGTCATTTTTCTAACATTAAGAGGTTTGGAAATGAAAATAACTTTTTTTTAAAATGGTTTGGAAATGTTTTTTTTTTTTTTAATGTGTTCACTACAACCACATTAAATTGCAACTTTAAAATATTTATTACAATAAGAAATTTACTGACATGTTAAATCTTCAAACAATGATGATATAAGAACTCTTATCTTGAAACTAACATTTTTTTTTTAAAAAGAAAATCAAGTTATTCCATAACTTTACTAAAATCTTATAAATCAAATTTTATCTTAATAGATGTTAATCATCATCTCTAACATCATTACTATTTTATCTTCATGATATCGAATTATAAAAATACTTTAAAAGTATTTAGTAAATTAGTTCTAATGTTATTTATGAATGAATTGACTATATGTCTTGCTCATAAAAAAAAGTGAATATTATCATCATTTCCAATATCACAATATAAATAATATGAATATAACCTCTCTTCATAGGGGATACAATAGTGAGTTGAAACCATCTTTTCTAGTCCTAAAGTAAGACCCAAAGCATGATGTGCTAAGAGCTCATGTTCCTTAGAATAAGGAATGATATTAACTAACCAGTAGCAAGTTATTTTAGGCGGTGTGATTTTTATTGAAAAATAATAACTATTTGACCTACATTCATGAAAGGTAGCCAATGATAACTATCCATAATGAAAATTCACAACTAAATTATTATTATAATAGAAATTAAAAAAAAAATCCTACACTTTCCTATATTCTTAAAAATATATAAAATATATTATTTTTAAATATTTTTAACTTAATTTAATAAATTTTAAAACGATGTCTGCCATTCACATGACGAGATTTAACGGTATGGATGTAGGTCCGTTAATTGTAATTAGGTGGGTCAATCTTCAAAAATCGCTGGAAAAATTGAAAGGAAAGGAGCTCCGCCATTACAGATTTTCTTCAAGAAAGTCGACGATCTGATGCACACACTCGCTCTCCGCTTCCCATGGGATAATGCAACCTCATATGCGTCGCGTTTCCTGAGGTTGTTGTTCATCCTCGTCTTTGTTGTCGAATTGGGAAGTCATTTACATTTTCACGATTCATAATGCACATCCATGAAAGAGTCTCTAACAAAAGCACAGGGTCATCAGGGAAAGTGTTGTCCAGGTTAACCATCGAGGCTCTTGGGAACAAAGACTTTAATTTTGGGAACAAGAGGGAAAGTGCACCGACAATAGATATAACAATTAGGGGAACAAAAAGGGCATAATGGATCAGTTTTCAGCCATTTGTCCCCAATAGAAAGACATGTATTTTCCTGATCCTTAACCTTATTTTTTTTGTTTCTTATTGTCCTCTATAGCAATGGAAATACATTCAACACACATAAAAAATGGGCAAGAGGTACCTCTCTCTGCTGAAACAAACCATTTGGATCAAGTGAAAATTGTCTCTTCAAGAAAAACAGAGAAGTGGGTTTGGGTCAATGCCCCACAATTTTCGAGTTTTTTAAAACGTAGATTTTATCGTTTAAAATGGGAGAAAACAAGGAAAAAATTGACCCTCCATAATAAACTATCAAACAAGCCTCTTTTGCACGGGGGTATTAACAAAAGGACTATGCATTGTATAGTCCCACATCCACTTCTCTCACATGGTCACCTGACCTGTATGTGCAAAAGTTATTAAATTCCAAGAGGATATTCAAGGTTTTGGAAGTCAAAGAGCATGAGAGGGACCTTAAAATCCATCTATTGACAATAGAAAATCAGGGCTTAGAAGAAAACAATAAATTTTTAAAAGGTCAATGGACATTGTTGCAAGAAGCCCTTTTGGAAGCAAAGGCTGAATGGAAAAGCATGAAAGATGGTGTGAAAATCAGGGAAGATTATGTTGTGGAAATTAGAGAGGGGATAAACTCTAAAAGATACAAAATTGAAGGGAAAACAATTGAATAAGCAGAGACCCAGGGAATGAAAGCAAGGGATGAAGAGAAAAGAGATCTTACAAAAAATTCCAAAACTTGGACACAAGTTCTTAGTAATTTTGCTAGTATGGAAAAAGAAACAAACAATTAGGGGGACGACATGAAAGATAGAGAAATAAAAGAAAGACAAGTAAGAGAAGAAATCATAATTATCAAGGGTGTGAGAGAGTATGGAAAAAAGGAATGTAACACTGAGAAAACTCAAATAAACAATTCATTTGGTTTAAAATATCGGAAAATGGTAACACCATCAGAATTACAACATGTTATTTTTCCCCACAAGTTTCAAAGACCCCTTTCCAGCCTTAAAAAATGATATTTCAATGTACTCTCAACTAAGTGAAGTCCTTATAGTGCTGTATTTCAATGCTAGGAAAACAAATGAACAAGCTAGTATTCTTTGTTGTAAGGAAGCCTACAATCCCATTTGGCTTACAGAAGAAATAAATCACCTTTGAACAAAAATTTCAGAGACAACAAAAGTTGGAACCTTTTTGGGGAGAAAATTCTTACTCTATGTAGGGCATTTGACTTAGTCATTTGTAATGGGATGGCCAAATGGGATAATTAAGGTAATTTCACCTACAATACCTACAATGAAGCAAGTGTAGTAGACTATGCAATTTGCTCGCATGGCTTGTGTGAGAAAATGGAAGAAGTTTTGATTGGTGAACAATTGTGGGAGTTTAAATATGATCGTAAACCGATATATTTAAGTTTCACTTGGGTTGATCAACAACAAAGTGGGACAAAAAATCAGTGCATTCAACAACCTCCTTCAAAGGCAAGAATTGTTTTGACTCAAAAAAATGGTAACACCTTAAAGATAGTGCTACATAGGCTATTTAACAAGGAGAAAATTATGTCCCAGGGCCTCCATAGTCTTGAGCTAACAAAGTTAATTCAAAGCGCACTTACAAAATGCAAAAGAGAAAAAAAAAAAAAATCTGAAACAATTTGTTTTCTGGTTAATGCTTGGTTTGATGAGGAATGAAAAACAACAAAGAAAACTTGTAATGAGTCAATCGATAAACAAATAAACATCAAATCCTACACGAAAATTGTAATAAATAAAAAAATTGATTTCATGATCTTAAGGAGGGATGAACTAATTTTCTTGGGGAAAAATAGCCCCAGGTTATTTTGGAAGGAGCTTCAAACGAGAAAGAAACAAACTAAAAATAATATCAAATCTTATCAATGGTTCGAGTATGCAAAGCAATTTTATGAGAAAGATCCTAAGGTTGGCCCACCTCCCTTGGTTAACACTACGACTATGCTCTTCACTGTGAAAGATATTGAGGTGAGTATCAAGAAGTTTGGGGTTGGAAAAGAAAAAGATTTAGTCGAACTCCAAGAAGATTATCTAAAATAGAGTTCAAAAAATTTGGCACCTCACATTATGAAAAATTTCAACAACATCATTCAACAAGGATTCCTTACAGATTGGACAACGAGTCTAGCAATATAGATTTTCAAGAGTGGGGATGTCAACAATACCTCCAACTATATGGCTATAATGATAAATCCCTTCTTTTCAAATTTATTCAGAGGTATGCTAGAAAATAGACTCACCAAGTGGGTGGAAGAAAACGATAAGAGGGCCAAAGGAAAAGAAGGTTTCAGACCTAAAAACTAAACGATTGATCATGGTATAACTCTAAGGAACATCATTGAAAAAAGTGTGGGAGGGTGAAATCATGAAGATGGGTTACACTTTTGCTTGTTTTATGAGAAAAAAAACTGTATTTTCACATGTTCTTCAACTTCCGGCATACAAAATTATTTTTTTTATTTAGAATTTCACTTTATAGTAAAAACAAAACTTGTGAATAATTTTGTTAGCTTTCCAATGACTATTTTTCAATTTTTTTTTATCACGATTTGATATCTCAATTTGACAATTGTTTAATAGTATGTTCATTAAACATGAAAAGAATGATAATGAGTTGTTTTTTTCTACAACAATGTATCTATTATTAAACTTATGTTTTTAAGAAACGAAATATACTGCAACAATCTACAGAGACACTATTTTATTATGACTATAATTTTGAATCTAACGGATGAATATTATAATTTCTAGAATTTTTTTAAGTTGACCAAGCTGAAAACGTTGCAGATTTTAAACACATATTTTTCTACAACTTGTATCTATCTTAATTTTTACTTAAAACTAAAATTTAAATCCACCCTTTTGAAAAGAACAGTTTAATAATTATGAATATATTTTTTTCAAATTTTTTCACTGTATATTTTTAGAGATATCGATATTTCATTTCACCGAATCATAATGTCTGCTGAAAATATTATGTAGTGTTTTTTTTTTGAATTAAATAAAATTAGATAAAAATAAAGAAAATGAAAAAAAATTATAAGAATTGAAAGTAGATTCAATTTTGGAAATGATGGTATCATTTTCAAAACCAAATTCTCAGTATTTGCAGGAGTCCGCAACCTCCAAAGTTCAGTTAAGCTTGGGGCAATTCTCTGGTTTTAGTTTTCAGTTCCAATTTCCTTTTTTCAGTAGAAATAATCTTTCGATCGAAAAACTAATATTTCGGCCGAAGGACTAAAATCTAACGGAAACCGTCAAAACTGAACGGTTTCCAAGGTTTTCAGCCGAAAACCCTTTCTTTCGGCCGAAAGGCTTTCGAGAGAATTCCGTGAGTAGGAAAAAATGAAAAGACACATTGTATCATTTCATTTCACACCAAATTGTATAAATAGGCTTTTGACCGAACACATTTAACACAATTCATCGGATGGACAGACAAATATAAGCTCGGGGATAGGGATTTCAAAGCATTTCTATTATTGATTGCAGTTGTATTCTTTTCTTTCTTTATTTCTTCCCTCTATCCCATAGGTTTAATCGAAGGGTCGATATCGATACATGGTGGTTTTTTAGAGCACTTAAACAAAGCTTCGAATCTTATTTTTGGTTTTTGTTTAATAAGGTAATTGATGTTTGTTCAAGTTTTTATTGGAATAACAATTTATATGTTGAAAGATAAATATTGAGCATTTTTTCAAGGTGAAGTCTTTGTTGAACATATATTTTACAGATAACTATAAAATTCATAGGAAACAAAAGTTTGCGCAAGAGAAAATATAATCGCACTCGAGATAATACTCGCCAAATCGAACAAATGAAAGAGCTTTATTGGAGAAAGAAACAAGAACGTGCCAATATTCAAGAAACAAAGGATGATAATGTCAATAGAAATTTTCGACAAGAATAAGTTCAACCAAGTATGCATGCACATATGATGATCGAGAAAACGACACACATTGGAACTGTATTCAGAAAGTACATAATTCAAAGTATAGAATTCAAATTTAAAATATTGTAAATTTAATACAATTGATTGTAATTACAAATTGATGTTTTTCAAAATTTACATAAATAGATTTGTCTCATAATGTCGAAGAAGACGTTGAAACCGAAATTGAAGAAGAAGATGAATCACCTATAGGTATGTACATAAATTAAGATAATACAAGATGAACACTCAAATATATATAATTTAGTTAATTTATGTTCGTGTTATGTTTTTTAATATAAACTTTAAATTGAAATATGCAGGAGAATCTATCAACATTGATGATGAAATATTAGAAAATGTTGATACTAAAAAAATTGGTAAGAATAAAGCTAAGCATTATATAAGATATCGAACTAAGAATATGTATAATACTTTTTTCAAAGATGAATCAGTAACAGTACAAGCTCAACTTTCACTTTGTCTAATGAAGTCAAGAAATTTAAAATAAGCTACATCATTATTGGGTATTCAAAAGTCGACAAATGATACAAAGGTGACACAAAATGTCTTTAACAATATAACTAGTGTATTAAAATCTTTTGGAAAATCTCGAAAAGAAAATGTCTGTGTTGCAAGTAGAGCGATACAAACAACGGTTGTTTCATCTAGCAATATAAAAGATTGTTTGACATGACACATGGCAAAAATTATGGGAATGTCAAGAAAAACATTGCACAAACATAGAAAATTTCATTTCCAAATAGATGTAAATGATGAATTGACTTGTTGGATAGTGATTTCTAAACAACCCTACAAAGATAGACTTGTAGAAAATGTTAAAGAATTGGCCAGTAATTGTTGGTTGGAAGAATCACATGTTTCACCACATACAAGGGATGTGTTGCGATGAAGAATAGCACAAAATCAATATGAATAACATCCAAAACATATATTTCCAATGACACAAATAGAGTTGTTTAATAAGTTCAAAGAAGAGAACAAAGAAGTTAAAATTTTCATCAATACATTTGTGCAACAAAAACCATGGTTTGTTAGACCCAGCATTGTCTGTGACACGTGTTGTTGTCATTATCATGTGGAGTTTGAGTTGTATTATGACACTTTTTTGGATTTTGGTAAACATTTATGGCCAGGTTCACCTCCTCCTTCCACATTCTGTGTTTTTATATCTGAAATTCTATGTGAAAGAGAAGATGATGATTTATTTTACAAAAAAAAATGTGTTGGTGGAAAGAAATATGATTGTTGTTGAAATATAAGTTTGTTTCATTCAAAGTATCATATTGATATGAATTATCAATCATTTTCTAATATAAGAGTCAATTGGAAGAGATATGAATATATGAGCAGCACGGCTCCACATTCTTCAAATGTTATTTCCAAAAGGATTGATTTCAAGGTAGATAATATCAACGTCATAGAATTTTTGAAGCAGTTTAAGGAAGAAATCTATAAATACACCAAGCATTCACATAGATCTCAATGGCAAGATCTATAGTTCAAACAATCCTGTGAAGTGTTTCCACCAGGGACAATTTTGTCTATAGTTGATTTTGCAGAGAATTACACATTCGCTGCATAAAACGAAATACAGAGTGAATATTATCATTCTGATCAAGTCACGATATTTCTCCACATTCTATATAGACATTCTCAATAGAGTCTTCCAAACATAGAAAACACCAACGACAATCGACATACTATTAAAGAACATCAGTTTTATATAAGTGATGATCAAGCACACGACACACATTATGTACAACATTGTTTTGATAAATTTTATGATTCATTGAAAGAATGTGAAATCAGATTTGATCGACATTGGATATGGTCTGATTGGTGTGTGGGTTAGTTCAAATCTGCACGATCATTCTATTGGCTATGCCATCTTCATAAAAACTTAAAAATTACTCATTGTTGGAATTTTTTTCAGGCTGGTCATGGAAAAAGAGAGCACGACGGTGCAGGGGCATGTATAAAATGAGCACTTCGAAGGTATCAGATGAACCCTCATGCCAATTGATTTGAATTTTCTAAACAAGTTGTTGAATGGTGCAACATGACGCTAAGCCATGAATATAATCCGCCAAGGGATGTGCGCAGGTGTGTCTATGTATAAATGTTACATTTATGTGCAGAGGATATATAAATTTGAATGTGTTCAAATTTAGATTGAATCTTCAATCATTTTATTAATAGATTTCAGGTTAACAAGTTCTTGTCTTGTGTAGGTTTTTTTGATATGTTGGAATCCAAGATGTAAATAGATCAATCCCATATGATGCCAGTACAATACCTGTGACAAGAAAAATATATTCAGTTAAAACAAAATGTTTTCAAAATGGGTTTGCATTTGATAGACGAAATGACTCTTGTGTTTGTTCAGTTTGCATAGAGGACACATAATCCATAGATATTTGTGAGAACGAAAATGCAAGATATGTTAAAGCTTGGAGACATACTGAACTTAATGTAAAAGGGAAAATGCCACTTGGAAGATCAAAGGAGATGGAATCAAATGAAACTATAGTGTCAGTTGATGGCGATAGAGTTTCTGATCTTGTTAGAGAAGGTAAAATTTTTATGTTTAAATTTTTTCAATTAACTTGTAGATACATACTTGTGTGATAATCTAACACAAATTATTTGTTGTTCGATATATCCAATTATTTGCAGAGGATGTTTTTGCCATGGTTGCACCTATAGACAACATTGAAAACGTGAAATATTATTTGATGCGATGCATGGAACAAAAGATGAGGCTATTAGAAGATTTTGATGATAACGGTTTTATATATGAAAGAGGATCCATTGTATTGAAAGGATATTTTTTTCAAGAAACCCATCAAACCTATACTCATGTTCACTTTCAAGACTACCACTCAGATTTCACGAGTTGTCAATATAGTCATTTGGTATGTGTAGCGCGCATAAAGTTAATAGAAGTTCAATAAAAAAATAAAAAAAAAGTTAGAAAATGGAAAAATGTCCAAAGTCGATCATGAACGAATAATTGAAGATGGAATACCATTACGTTGTTTTTAAACAAACTTGGCACATGTGTACATTCCAGAATTTTTTATTTTTCATTGAAAGTACATTCAAGATTTTGATAACTTGTTTTGACTAGCTTCAAACATATTTTCAATTATGATATTTATAATACTATGTATAAAAAAGTCACTTGGGAACTGCACCCCAATTAGTACCTAAAAGTATACTGTTAATACTTACAACCTAATTAGTATAGGATTTAGGGAACTACTAATTTGTATGGAAGTGAAAGAACCATTTGGTAACTTATACCCCTATCGATACCCAAAAGTATGTCATTGGGGAATTTCACCCTAATTAGTATAGAAGTAAAATACATGCTTGAGACACACCTTAATTTACATATATAGGAGTGAGACAACAACTTAATGAATTTGCATCTTAGTTAGTGCTAAAATTATGTTATTGGGATTTAAACAAGAATTAATATAATAACAAGGGAACCACTTGTGGTGCATCCTATTTGAATAAGAGTAAGAGAAGTACTTACAAATTATGACACCCTCATTAATACCCAAAAGTATGTTTTTGGGGAATTCCACTCTAATTAGGATATGCATGAGGGAATCACTTGGAAATTTATGCCCAAGAATGTTATAACCTAAATTTGTATAAGAGTGAAAGAACCAAGAATCGCTTGGGGTGCACCCTAACTTTAATATAGGATAGAGGAGAACTTAATATTTTAGGGACATGCATTTTATATAATACAAGTTATTTTTTCAAGTCAAGAAGTGAGGTATCCTTAGGTGCAAGGGATGAAACTAATCCTAACTTAGGCATGCTCACTACTAGGCATATTTACGAGACATCTTTAAGTACCCGATCCGACTAATAGACCCATCATCATATATCCTTATAAGCATGCCCCTTCTAACATTTGGATGAGACTAAACTTTTTTAAAGAAAACATAGTATTAGGAAAGCTTTATCATATCAAATTCTCATTCCATCTTGTGATTGGAAATGGCTCACATGTTAAGACAAGTAAAATATACTTTAATGAAGTTCATTCGATGGGGTTTACTTGCTTTTGAATGTTTGAAATCATTCCCATATATGTATTATGGAGCCATCCCCGTTGATGGGGTTTACTTGCTTTATAATGTTTGAACCCATTCTCATATATTGTAAAAGGTTGATCTAGAAACTCTTTATTTAAAGAGAAGTTCCTTCACATCTTACGCATGGTTGGATTTGTGAAATTCTAGCAAATTCTAGTGATGGATCACCAAGATAACCACTTATAACTTCTAAATGGAACTAACCCTTTCTCAAGTATGTGCATTAACATGACATCTTTATGATACCCAATTACATTGATAGAACCATTAATGTAACCTCTTCTAATATATATGAAGGATTCAATATCAAATTTAACCTCTTCATCTAATTAAACAATAATAAATTTTAAAGTATTTTTTTTAATTGAATTGTTTTTTGATATAAACATTTAATGTTTCACAATTATTATGTATTTAATTATTCACAATGTTAATTTATATTTAATTAATTTTTTTTTTTAATATAGATGTAATGATTTATAAATATTTCAAGTGTCACAATTATTTTATATGATAATAATTTTTTTTTAAGGTCATGATATTTGTGTAGGAGATTATGTTGTTTATACGATAAGAGATTCTCCCTTAACCATTTGATTGTTATTATTTTATATTATAATAATTTATTTTTAAGGTCGTGATATTTGTGTGGAAGATTTTGTTGTTTATAGGAGAAAATATTATCCCTTAACCACTTGATTGTTAAGGTGTATGGAGATATATAACCTTCTTCTTTAGTTTTCACCATGACTTCCAAAGTGAAAACACAAATTTTATATTTACAATATTACTTTAAAAAAAAATCATGAATTTTATATTTACCATATTAATTTATACAAAAATTTAATTTCATGTAGAGTAAAATAAAGGTTTATACACATGTAAGACCCCTCCTCGTTACGACAACAACTCTTATAACAGGTGCAATTTTTTTTTTTTTTTTGTTTGTTTGTTTTAATAGTGTGTGTGCTCGTGTAGGAGTGGAAATAGACACCCATGACTCTACGTCACTGCCCGACGACTAACAAGACGCAACCACGAGGATCACAACAAGAAGACGTAATGCGCACAACAAGTATATGCACGCAATACTACTCAAGACAAGGGCCCCACAATATCTTCAACAATAACGACATACTGGGTTAGGTACCGTACGGACACAGAAGGTAGAATCCATGGTAGTAGGTTTACTATTTCTACACAGGAAAGCAGGGCGTTTAATCTTAGTCCTCTGCTCCGAAGAGAGAGAAGGTCAGATAGGCTCCTGGCCGACTGCTCAGGTAGAAACTAGTAATCCCCTCAGGTGTGTCGCAAGAGTGGAAACCCTGCCTTTAAAGGGCCCGAGACTCTTGATACGGCACTGGATTCTGGATGCAGGGGAACACAGAGACATATATACTAAGGCGACTGAAGGTGTTTACATCCCTCCCGACACAAACAGACTAAGCACACAAAAGGTTTACCATCCCAGTACCACATTAATTTTAAGGAACAACACCCTTCTCACACTAAACTGGATATGCTTAATTCAAGACATTCCAACATATAAGTTCCTCATTAATAATAAACATTACCATTTCCTAATCATTAACAGAGAACAATAATAATGTCGGCATTCCTTACCCTACGCATACAATCAGCATCCTTGCTTTGATTAGTACTCTAGCCAATAATAACATTTAACCTTAACAATTATTTTTAACATTAACTTGACCATAAGCGTTAACATTAGGCATTACAATCAATGGCAACTAAAAAGAATCCAAACTTAACATTAACATGACAATAATCATTAACATTAAACAACAATAATGTTAGCATTACCTCGGTAATATAAGGACTTCGCAAATTAAACAACAATACTGTTAGCATTACTGCAATATAAGGACTTCGCACTTTCTAACTAAACTCGTGGTAAACTACAATGACTTCACCCTAGCGCTAGCATCATTACATTAAGATACAAGGACTTCGCAAGTAATCCATCATACATTATCTCTAATTCACCATGTATTAATAATATAGCTCTAATCACTCCATCATCATCAAAATTTATTGGTGCATTTAAATGAATCATTCTCTGTACCTACTGTTGGGGTTGTTATTCCAATAATCAAGTATAAACCTATAAAGTAAGAAACATTGGGATCCATTCTTCATTATTACATAGATTCTTATTGTGCATAAGTCTAAATCTAAAACTCAAATGGGAACCAATTATTTAAGCGTTACTCCATCGTTATGACACAACCACTCTCTTTTTCTTATGGGATATCTTCTAAATTAATAAAATCTCTTGATAACAAATAAAAGGGGTAAGGGTAATAAACATCTAATTTAATGACACATCCTAATGATATATAATGATATTGATATACTTCCATAAGAATAACTTAAATCCAAAAATCATTGTGCCACAACCTCTCTTTTCTTATGGATATCCTCTAAGATAATTAAAATCTCTTGATAACATGATAAAAGGATAAGGTTAATAAACATCTAAATTAATAAAACATCCTAGTGATATATAATAATGACATTGATACACTTCCATAAGCATAACCTGAATCTAAAAATCATTGAGCCACAACCTCTCTTTTCTTATGGACATCCTCTAAAATAATCAAATCCCTTGATAACATGATAAAAGAATATGGTCAGATAAGGATTTTGTTTTACGGAAGAAATGCGTTCCTTAAAATAAAGCACACTAAGAGCTGAAGTTGAATTATTGTTCTACTTAAGGATTTAAGAATTAAGTGATTGGGTTCCATCTTGGAGCCTATTACAACCCAATGTCACAACCATGTCTTAATATAGCAATTTTGATATATCTCCATATACGAACTATCAACTTAATCAGGGACAATAATAAGGTGCCATAAAAGCCATCGCAATTTAAGACCATTATTATTAATGCAATTTAAACCAGTATTACCTTTGCATTTAAGCCAATAAATCCATTATATAATGAAACATAGTTTAAAGGAAAACCTAATTATTATAACCTTTCGGTGATGAACTATTCCATTGCAATTTTTCCAGATTCCAAAAAGATATTGGAGTAAATAAAAGAATTTACGGCAGCCTACTTACGTTCACACAGACCGTCCAATATATTTTCAGTTCAAGGGCTCTGATACATAGTTGGAAGGAGAGTGTTGTAGCGTTCTAGGTTGGGTTGTTGAAGTGAATTTTTTTTCTTTTCTTTGGGGAAATAAAAGTCAGATTCACGAAGGGAAACAAAACTTCTTATGCCTAAAGAGATTCGAAAACCACAGCCTTATTATACCCCACGGTTGTAACCCAAGAGCGATAGAAGCAATACGCCAACGTGGCTAATTCTGTTGTTAACAAAAAGTTTTTCTTCGTAGCTAGAGTCGCTCACACTAAATTTTTATGGCACACGAAATGCAACACGATTGAGGCGAGTTACCCTGTGGAATACGTGGCATCTAGAAATTGGCATGCAGATTATTAGAGCAGAGGTGTTATATTATTATAAGGAAAACAACCTGTCGTAAGCTATTGTGGACAACATCCCGATTTTATGCCAGCGATTGATATAAAATTATATTATTATTGTATGCCAGCTCTATCCTATGTTAAAAAATATCGATTTCTTAAATGGGTTGACAGAGCAATTTAATGCTAAATCCCAGCTCGTTGAATGTTAAAAACGCGCGGTGACTAGACTGGAAATGAATTCCACAAACCCTAAATACTACCACGGATTTAAACAACGGTTGTTATGGGGAGGGGTGCACCATACAGGAGGAGTACAGCAGCGGGAGGACTGGTTGAGTGGCAGCTACTGCCAGAACGAAAACGAATAGCTCTACAATCCACAAACCTGCGGTGTGATCAAACCTCTCGACCCGATCCTGGGTATAAACCACCATTATCATGTTAAAATATAAACACCATTCATAACCCAAAATAAGTTTTTGAAAAATTAAAACAAAACCATAGTGAAGAAGACCCATACAAGAACATTGGATTTTGTAATACGGGGTGCCCAACTCAGTCGCTCGGCTGAATATATCGACTCCATTGTCGTTCACTGCGCTGGACTCTACACAGATATTTAGGCCCTCGAGATCATAGGTGATGAGTGGTAAGTTGGAAAAATTTCGAGGAGGTTAGGATCTTGGTTATGCCAGAATTTGTTAGGGACGGTGCCGGGAAGTGGATACGATACAAACTAAGTGTAAATCGGTGCAACCAGTTAGTATATCACTGAGAGCTTCAAGTTTTTGTTGTTTTTTTTTTTTTGAACGAATTTTGGAGTCAAGTAATGAGCAGTCCCACCATTTTTGATGTCAAATAGCCCACGGCAAAAGGGAAATGCCCGGAATGAAGACAACGCAGAGCAAGTTCGTTTAGAAAAATGCATGTATTTAACCCAACCACGGAGAAATTCTACGGTAAAAAAAAATAACGCAGAGTTGAACCCACCAGAACGCAGATAAAATTTGACCCTCCACACTAAGATAACCCCAATGCAATTTCTCACTTATTTTTCTTATTTTCACTTTAAAACAGCCAACACCAAGATAAACCAGGCAACTACCAATTATACCATAACCATTTTACCTACAATTTAAGAACACGATTCACACTATAACCACTAGAACTTCAAATTTACACAATAACCACTAAAACTACAGTTTATAAACACACGCAACAAGATAGAAATGCCTATAGATTTACATACCAGTGTCCTTAACGCTTGCGGAAAATGATTCTTGTGCTCCCGCCGCTTCTGCTCCTGCTTGCCGACCGTAGAGGACTCACCAGTACCTCCCAGCCAAACGCTAGGGGTACTCTCCTTCCCCTATAGCCTCCCAAGCCGCAAAGGGGCCACACACAACCCAGACAGTAGCCTAGCTTCCCAGCTCACCTCCAAGGCTGAGCTACCACTCAAAGCAACTGAGAATCCCCAGCTCCTACAAGAAATCAGTCCAGTCTCTAGTCTGGCAGCATAAAAATACCAATAGCTGAAAATCCCCCTTCTTTCCCCCTCTCCCTTTCTTTTATCCAGTCTCTAACCCTAAATCCTTTCCCTTTTTAGGTTTTCCCCCCTTTTTCCTTTTTATTTTCTTATTATTTTTTGTTTATTTTGTTTATTTTGTTTATTTATTTTTTTTAAACTAAAAGAGTAAGTGCGCTCATTAATAATTCCCTTTTATTTTTGCATGTATATATATTTTTACAATTTGTTTATAATATATGTATATGTATATTTTCATTTTTTCTATTTACAAGCATGCATTCATTATTGTAATTTATCATTATCCATCATTTAAATTCACCATTAATATATATATATATATATATATAGGATAATGAGAGATTAAGGCTATCGCAAACATGTATATGGGAAAAGTAAATGTATTACATAAAAGAAT